>JASAMV010004853.1:0-122669 GCA_030248065.1 Rhynchonema sp. JSB1_4
GGGTTGGGGTAACAAACTGATTACAAATCACTGATTACAGCTGACTTTTTTAATTTGGGCACCTTTGAGCTATAATATGATCTTGCCAGTACGATTTCGACCAGCGTAAAAGGTATTCGCATCGAACAAAATGAGTTTACGCTGGTCGAGATTAGGGCCAACTGGAAATCTCTTTGAGCTGGCACAAAACGTCACGTGATCAAGCCAAGACCTGACCCAGACACCGCGTCCGGCAGAGCGTGAGGCGCATTGTTGATTACTGATTACTGAAAACAGGTCGAAACGGACAAAACATGCCACGCCTGTTTGTTCGACAATCAACAAGAACAAGCAACTGCGAAAGAGGTCACATTATTCAGATTCCTGTATCCACTCAACAAATCGATCGAAGATAAAATTCTGACAATAGCGCGTGAGATCTACGGTGCGGACAGCATCGATGTACAACCGACCGCTGCCGAACAAATACAACGCTACACACAGCAGGTGTATTGTAGTTGGGGGCTATTTATTTTTTAGATTGAGAACTACAAATCTTTGCTTCCGACAGTCACGTCTGGTTTTGCGAGAAAAAAATTTGAACGCGTGCTGTTCGCTTCAGGGATTCGCTAATTTGCCGATTTGTATGGCCAAAACGCATCTGTCACTGTCGCATGATCCGACAAGGAAAGGTGATTCGATTACAAATACGAATTTCTCATTGACTGCAAATAGTGTAGGACTACAGAACGACACACATATATGACAATGATCTTTTGAAACACATTAAAGAAAATATTAATTGTGTGTAAAAGAAGCTAGTCTACACTTCTGCTGACATGATCTTTTGAAATGCCCAGGTGCGCCTACAGCCTTCACATTGCCGGTCAAGGACGTACGTGCAAGTGTTGGTGCGGGATTCGTGTATCCGTTGTGCGGTGAGATGCAGGTAATCAGTTATATATGTTTGGTGAAACATCAGATCGGATATGCACTTTGCTGGTCCTCGGCTTTTTGTCATGAGGTAAATTGAATACTCGGTTTATTTTTGGAATTTTTACTTCGATCCGTGTGAAAACTTACCTCTCGGAGCTTTGCGAACAGTGTTATGCTGGTGGTTTTGTAATTTTCCAAGAATCACCACTTGTTTATCGAGAAATGTAGAACATTCCAGCAAAATATAGTAACACTACGCCAACACGAGCCCTGGTGTGGTTACAAAACGAACAGAAAGAGAAAATCCTCATTCACCACGTTGTGCTCTACAACGTGTAGCACTTGGCAAATCAGCAGCCACGTGTGAATGTTTCACTAATCTGCCACCTCCGAAATCGGGCTCGTGTTGGCGTAGATTGCCTTTACACCCCAACCCAAGTAAAATTACAAACGACGTTTTTTTAACGATGTTTCGCTGAAAGAACACAACAATAATGTGCCTATGGCGATGAAATCGATTTATTGATCTTACCAGTGGTGTCGTTGGGAAATCAAAAAGTCAGGATACCGGATACCCCTGGGTGAAAAAATCAAGATACCGGATACTGGGGGGGGTAGCCCCCTTCCCCCAACGACACGACTGGATCATACTTTGTTGCAGACCATGCCTGGTTTGCCGACGCGTCCCTGTTTCTACGACATCACGCTCGATCCGGTGACCGAACAAATTGATGGACTGTTCTGAAGAGGAAATCCTCATGTTTTAAGAGAAAATCGAAATGTTTGAGGAGAGAAATCGGGCAACTTTAACCGGACAGTGGATGTCATCTAGATAGTATATAGTTTTTTTGTAATTGTGCCTTTGTAGTTCAATATTTGTGCGATAGCTGGATAGCATTCTGTAGGGCTTTTTCCATAATGGTGCTTTTTTTCCGTTTTTGTCCAGTTCGTGACATTTTGTTTCCACACGGGAATTCCATACCTACAGTACCTAGCCGCTCACTTTTCTCAAAACATTCAAATTTTTGCACGAGGATGCGCGCTTCAGTTATGCCATTTTTTGTCCTTTTTTTCGCTTGCCTTACCTGTATTTGAGCTGTTATTTTCTCTGTTGTTTTGTATTTTTAGCCTTTGTAGATTATTTCAGACATTCAAACGTTTTGTCGGGGATACGTGTTTTAGCAACGAAAGAACTACAGTACACTACGGTGCACAAGTGCCGCTATGACAATTCTACGTATACATTAGATGTATCACTATAATCTTAATCCATAATTACATTGTATATTATAATAAACAAACAAGACTGCTACCTGCGGATTGTCGTAATGACAGTGTTTTCGGTACATCGCTTGATTTGTCGTTTGCAGTCCCATATTTACCCTCTCATGCGTTGGTAATTATTATTGACGGTAAACGGTCACAATGTAATCAGAATCACGCACTAACGCCTTGCCCTAATGTAGTCCGGTGCCAAGTATGACCATTTATGCCAAGCTGACAATGTGCGATTGTGGTTAGCGCGCATATACGTAGTTTGAAATCATTTTAAGATCAACATTGTATTGTTTGGCAAGCTTTGCTTGACGAACAACAATTGTGAGACAATTTTGAGGCGTCGTGCTGCTTTTTTCTTTTGAGCAGCGCATCGGTAGATCTGTCATGTACTTAGTTACTTAATTACACTCCAGAAATCCTGAAAATGTGCCACCATAGAGCACAGGGAGTCACAATGCCAATTATTTGTAAATATTAAAAATTGTAGATGTGATGGAATTAAAAATATTGTGTTCCTTGACCGTTGGTCGCCTCACTTTCAACACTGCAAGAGAGCGGCGGCGGTCTTTGGTCGCTCGAGAGCGGGGACCGCGCGGGACGACTAAGCAGTAGATCAAGTTGGTTTTGTAGCACCCAATGCTTTTCGAAAAATCCAAATGTTCAATAAAATGCATCCTGAGGCTATGCTGTTTTTGTGTCACATGACTCTTGGCAGCCACATCACGTGATTGCAATAACATTTCCACGTACTTGCACGACAACATTGGGGCGGCTATTCGCAAAGCCGCGTATAAAAATGATGACTTTTGTGCAATAACGTCGTTATTGAATTCATTTGATTTTCATCGATCAAACAAAATCCAAGGAACATCCACCTTCGACCAACACAGAATCAATCCATCACCATCCAGCATGTCGACGCCAATCCTTCTACCGATGCTGCTGCTGCTGTTGTTGCCCTGCCACGTTGATGCGTCGTTGGAACGACAATGCAACACAACGCATTAGGAGATAAAAATCTTTGGAAAATCATCCAGGTGCCCTTGATCATCAGGTTTAACCGTTACACGCAGCTGGCTGTGGCATTTTGGGAAAAGCTAGTCCCGTTTCAAAATTGACTTCCCTTTTTCTCAGGCTTAGGCTTGGGCTTAGGCTTAGGCTTAGGCTTAGGCTTACTATTAGGCTTAGGCTTAGGCTTAGGCCAAACCTTGAGCCAACCCGTGCCTTCTATCGCGAAATCGAAAATTCGCGTTTTCTCTCTGTCAAGGCAACGGGACTAGCTTTTCCCAACATGCCTGGCTGTGTGTGCATTAATTAATATTGGTCGCACAATGACTATATGAGAATCCATCCAAAACTTTTCCTGAATTGACAAGCCAGAAAATTCAAATTGACATTGCGCGGCAACGTGTAATCACACATAACACATGCAGTAAATGAAATGTTTCAGACGTTCAAAACGTGGTTGATTTGCTGGTTTATTTTCAGATGAAAATGCTTTTGTAAGAAATACAAATAGCTTGGTGGTTAAGCATGGCTCAACTGTTGAATCCTGAAAGTCAAGGTGGTTTTGGATGGATTCTCATATGGTCATTGTGCGACCAATACACGTGTGTGTATTAGACAGCAGCAGCGCTAGATATAAGTAGCAGCGGCTAGGCGGCAGTGTGTGTCGGTTCGCTAGCTCAGCGGCGAAGGCGTTGGACTCGTGCCTGTGGGACCGCTGGTTCGAGTCCCGCCGGCGCCGGGGAAATGTTTTGTTTTTTTTTTGGTTAAAACTAATTTATACATGCACAAAATGATGAGAAATAGTGTTTATAACAGTGAAATCGGGGTTGGGATGTCAAAACATAGCTATCATTTTTTGTTTGTTTTCTCGAGCTTAGCCTTAGGCTTGGGCTTTGGCTTAGGCTTAGGCCTAGGCTTAGGCTTAGGCTTAGGCCTACGCCTAGGCTTCTTGGGCTTGGGCTTAAACGTAATCTGAAGCGGCTGGCCTCAAAACGCCGTTTTCTGCCTTTTATAGGCGTGGATGATTTTCCAAAGATTTTTAACTCCTCTTACACAACGCTCATCAACGGCAAAGGAGAAAAACTGGATTCAGTTGCGAACGCTACATGCGCTCCAGATTTGGAGCTCTGCCTCGTTACAATTATCTACTTCAATCCGGAAGAAGCCAATTCCAAATGCAACGAATACGCCCCCATCGGATTCGAGAACGGAGCTCTGGCATACGTTGGTGAAACCAACGTCTCCCAGTTCAGCCATTATCTCCTGAAGCACATGGTTAGCATTTTGTTTGATTGCCATTTACATTATCGGACACAATGCATAATCCAGTAGACCAGAAAATGTTCCACATGTTTTGTTGCACAAACTGTGCGTTTTCAGGAACCATATTGCCACAATGGCTACCGCATCGCAAACTGTAAGCGGTTGCACTGCGACCGCGTTAAGAACCTCACGCCCTGTGATATACATATCTATTCGATGTGCCAATTCAGTCCTGCGGGTTAGATTCGATGGTACCGAAAAATACTGATTAAACTCCCCTTCGAATCCCTCAGTGGGACATTAGTAGCTTAGATTATTAGGTATGTCATCGTATGATGTCAATCTGCAAATAACTCACATTGCTCACAAGCGGTCTGCTACAGTAGGAAAGAAGACATAAATACAGTAACCGTGATGCCCAAAATCGTTGCGAGACCAGTGCTTGTCGTGGCGTATATTAACGTCAGCACGCTAAAAATGTTATCATCAAGCCAGGGTTGGAAAAAAAATTTTTTTAAACAAGTTTTTTTTTTTAAAATTAAAAAAAATTTTTTTTTTAAAAAGTCTGAGATTCGGGGAAATTTTACCAAATTTGCCTAAAAAACGCGCAAATTCGCGAAAAAATTCAACTTTAATTGACAAGTCACTTTTGTGACTTGGTTTGCATCACTTATCAAGGGTGTTTACGTCATTTCGGTGCGATCCAACAGTCTGTGCTTGATATGGGCCGATGATTGCTGCTCTGTGGTACCGGACACAACAGTTTGTGGCCGAATAAGCAAAATTCACTCATAAACCACACATAATTGAGAATATAAGCTGCAGAAATACTTGTCGGGTAGCTGAATCAGTCGTATTTTTTATTTTTTATTTGAGTTTTTGCACCTCCAGTGCCAGGTGAATGCAAACGCCCGCAGGCAATGTAGCAAATCCTGTTAGAAAAACAAGAAAATCTAACGTGAATTGAAATCACAGGTTCACGATGTACATGTATAAATAAGCAAAGTACAGTCGTATTGTCCAGTAAATACTGAATTGTTACAGAAGTTGCATACATAACATTTCGGAACATGATCGTGCAGATCAACCAGAATTTTCCATGACTCATTTGAATGGTGTGTTGGTGGTCAAGGCCTGGAACTTTAAGAACTCAGATATGTACAGTGATAACATCGATGAAGTTGATGGTACATGATGAATTTCTGGACCAACCTGTTATCCAGGGGGTGGGAATTACCGTACGTCCAAGTTCAGTGAGAGTGGTCAACTGTACAGCTGTGACTCGATGACAGCTAAATATCAAGGTCTGAAATTGTATTGTTGTTTATTGATGTCAGGTTATTTAGAACATGGTCAAACAGCTCCTTCGAAAGAACGGTTTTCTGTCAGTCGTATATGACCGACCTGATGGCTGATGGGGTATGACATCGAAGTACCATGTAGGCACATGCATACTGTGTCCCATGTATCACGGGAAGGTATAATAACATCATTTGGGGTATCTTAGGTACCAAATACATGCCCCAAAGGTGATTTTTGTGAAGAACATTTTTCGACCCTTGAGAAAAAATGACAAAAAATAACCCCTAAAAAAGCCATTTCTGGACGTTTTAGAACATTTTGTTCCCCAGAAAATTTTTTAAAACAAAATTTAAAAAAAAAAATTCCAAAAACCTTTTTTTAAAAAAAAAAATTTTTTTTTTGCCCAACCCTACATCAAGCTTCGCAATGTTGGTGTTGATGTCAACACAAGCAAAATGGTTTCGAAGCGATCATTACGCATTGTCTTACGCTAAAAATTGCACCTGGTGCTGTTACGTGTAACTTATAAACGCTTCAACTTTATTAATTCAGCAGTGCAAATATTCTTAATTTACGCTTCTTGCTTTTCTTGTACACTGCTTGTACACTGCAACCGCGCTGCCATATGTTCGTATCTGCAATTATTTGCTGGGCATACGTATTTGACATGACGATGCTGAATAACTTTATGCATAATGCATGCATGCAGTTTTTTTTCTCATTTCAGACATTCCATCCGTGACGAAGGCATGCATTCACGGCAGTTGGACGGATTGGTCGGCGTGCAGTCAGAGTTGTGATGGAGGTTGGAAATGCAATTTTTAGATTGCGAACCAAATGCAGTTCCCGCATCACTCACACAGCCAGAACATTGAGGAAAACGACACAGACACATTCAGGCGTGCGCAGCCGTCACGTCAAGCAGCACGATGGCAACAGCCGCGTCCAAACAGATCAGCACGAGTCCTGCAACAACAACGCCCTGCCCTGCACCCCACCGATGGACTGCCGCTACGAGCACTGGGGTGAATGGTCAAAATGCAGTGTGACTGTACTCACCGCCCCCACGCTCCACCCCTCCGCCTCCCCAACCTTACCAGTGCTCTCCCTCGACGCTCTGGCTGCGGTCAGAATCACTCATAAACCCAACGCACGCACGCTCAATACACAGTGCACCGCAGCACACACACATAAACCGTCCGTCTTAACGCCCACGCGTATGGGTGTGTGCATTCCAGCCACATCACCTCCCTCTCGATCCACCCGACACAACGTCACGCACCCTCCTCCACTCGAGAGCTCGTCATCCACCCGGCTCACGCCGCTATCACTACACCATCGGCTCACCACTTGTGACTCAACCGCCACACCACATCTCCCACTCACCTCTACCTTCCAGCCACCACCTACCAGTGCTCTACCAACTGCTACGGACGCCGGCTGCCAGAATCACTCATAAACCAACGCACGCACGCTCAATACACAGTGCACCGCAGCACACACACATAAACCGTCCGTTCGTTATACCCCACGCGATGGGGTGTGCATTCCCAGACCACATCACCTCCTTCTCATCACCCGACACACCACGCACCCTCCTCCACTCAGAGGTCGGTCGTCATCCACCCGGCTCACGCCACGACTATCACTCGGGCCACCACTTGTGAACTCTACCGCCACACCACTATGCTCCCAGCCACCTCCACCTCCCAGCCACCAGCCAAGCCAGTTGCTCACCCCTACCCCCTCTTCAATCACTCAAACCCACCACCACGCTCAATACACAGTGCCCCAGCACACACACAAAACCTCCTTCGTATACGCCCACCGTATGGGTGTGTGTCTATTCGCCAGACCACATGACGTGCGGAACCGGTCTGTCAAAATTGACGTGTTTTGCAATATCTTGCTTATGCCCATCTATTATTCATTAATCATTGTACATATTCTATTTTCATTTCTTTCTGTCTTTGGTTCCAACTGGCGCTTGTACCTTTGGTGTTCAGAACACATTGTTGCGTTACTCTACTTATCCTAAGTAAATAACAATAAAATCATTCAATTAATTCATTTAAGGAATAGTTCACTAAAATGCAATACTCTCCTATTACTATTCTCTCTATTCTCTTCTCCTATACTCCTATACTCAATTCTCTCTACTCACTATTCTCCAGTCACAAATCTATAGTCACTGGCAGCATGTTTGGCACACAGGCATACGCACCCGCTACATGGTGCTGACCGAAGGGTCGGACGAGCGATGCCCCGAAACTGTTTCGCCTGAAACAACACTGTGTGAGGAAGGAGAATGTACCTATCCCATGTGATCAACAAGCCTAATTCTTTCTCGATTTTAACTTTTATCTTGTAAATCAGTGCTGAATTATTGAAATTTGCGAGCAATTTTAGTTTCGGCCAATTCAGGTAGGTCAATTTTTGGTTCTAGCTTTTTTCTCTCAAAATGTGCCGGCCTTAGTGATAACGTAAATCTTTTTCTGGCATCGATGACAATCTACTTTATTTTTCGCTGGCGATAAAAAGTCTTGCTCTCAATGAAAATGCAGTCAAACCTCAACGTGCTTGTAGTGAATGTCTACATAGTGATTCCGTCTGTATAGAGAACGATCATCAGTCTCCAACGTGATATAATGCTCCGTTGCTTGGCCACAACAACATTCAGTTTTGTCAGGCAATTCACTCACCATTCTATTCTCATTTAGAACCCAAGCTTCCATGCGAAACTATGCACGATCTAATATATGGATGGATTTGTGTATTCGCGGTTGTAGTCGCAGTAACTATGTATTAGTACAGTTCGACACTGTCATGGGTGAGGCGGCCGTTTTGTTTGTAACGAGGGACAGAGGGGAGAATAATTTTAATTAAATGTGTCTCGGATATGTATGGCTGTAGTTTCACGCGGTAGATTACAAATTTGACTAAAATTCCGCTATACCCAAACCATGACGTCGCCTATTTTCCAACCAACGATTCTACTACTTTTCTTCTCGTGCCGTGTTAGCGCAACGTTTAACGAAACATGTCGCGCTGTGACAACAGAAGTACTGTATGCCCATCGAGCACATTGGGCCCCGGATCTCGGAACGTGCTTTGTGGCACTGTACAGTGAAGATTCAAAAATAAGCGGATTCGAAGGCGAGAGCTTGTGCAACAGCAGCTCTCCAAGCGGATACGAGCCCGGCCGAATGGCTGTTGTGAAGGACGAACAATCTGATAAGGAACAATTTCGGAATATAATGAACATGCTGGTAATTTTTTGTTTGCTCTTGTATTCATCCGCCAGAGCAACAAACCTGCCAGAATAATTTCATCTACAGTTTCGCTCAGGTGACTTGAATAATTACAGCACCCCGAAGGTTGTGAAGGCGGGGCAGGTTACTGGATTGCTCGCTTACCTGATGAAGATCTTGCTGAAGAAGAATGCTCAAAGTTTATTTGCGAGTCTCTTTCAATCACAAAGGAAGCCTGTAAAGAAGGAGGAACAACGTATATCATCTGTCAATTCAACGACCCTCCAACCAGTGGTTAATAAAAAAAATTTTCATTGAATGCGACCCTTTCTTAAAAAATGTTTCTTTACTAAAAATTTTTTTTATTCCGGGCTTGCCGAAACGAAAAAAGAGCGCTTGAGCAAAAAATAGTAGTATTTTCCTTCCATAATGTGTACTAAGTGTATGTAAAGCGCTTGTGACACGAGAACAATACTATACAATGGTCAATGAGTACCAAACCAATGCAAATACGTGACAAACAGTGTAAATTTAGAGTGAACATCACACCAAATCACCGCTTTCGGGTCTGTTGCATGGATAAATGCATGCCCACCTAGTCACATGTACGTGTGTAAGCATATGAGAGGCCCTGAATGTGTGCAATATGTCTAGATAGTACAAAATGGCCCTTATAGATAGCCCTTATGGCACCCAATACACCCACGGTAGGGTAGGGTGATGTCAACAGCAGCAATTTTTTATGCAAAATAGCGCTTTTAGAGCAAAAAATAGAGAAATGTTCGAATTTTGAAATAATTAAAGATTTTTTTGGCTGTTGGACCGATTTTTTAAAAGAAAATTTGTTTAAATAAAAAATAAATTTAAAAAACCACTGCCTCCGACAGAACCGACAACAGTCAAATGCGTAACTTTGCGCAAAATTTGGACAATTTCACTGAGAGCTTCATGCTTGCAGTGCGCACTACAACTTCTACAACCACCCCGACCACAACCAAATCGATCACAACCCAACCGACCTCGTCTGACCCACAACCACAACCATCGATCACAGAAGAAACGTCGACAACCACAGAACGTTAATGCCCAAGCAATGTTTTACTATATCGCTTTCTGAGAAAATCTCGTATTTAACCCATGCACACTGCTCTTCCATGTTTGTGCGCGCTTTATGTTTATACATTAATCAATTAAGTTCAAACGAGATTTGTAACGCGTTCAAATAACGTGGTTTTTTCAGTCCCACCCGCATCGGCCGGGTTCCCGACGTACGCAATTGTGCTGCTGGTCATTCTTGCGATCGTCGTTGTGTCGCTTGTGTTGCTGGCCATCGGCTGCCTGCTCTATCGCCGGCACAAAATGAACGTGACACGCCGTCAAGAACAAGAGCAGCAGGCGTTGGCAGAAGATCAAAAGCGACGCATTCAAATGAGAGCTCAATTATCGGTAATAAATTCGTCATTGATCAGTAGAGCCATCAACCCAGACAGAACGTGTTGTCAGCCATCAATCGATCTTACTTGCTTTCAAGTGATTAGCTTTCCAGAAAGAAGCCATGCGTGACGTCAGAGGCGAGCGTCCTGCTGATGCCGTGCTGCCTCTGGAAGGCTACAAACGTCACGAAAAACCATCGTTCAATCAAAGACTAATGGCGGCCCTGAAGGTTGTTTCTCGTTTGAATGCGATGCATTCATGTCATGTGATCATTCTCATGCAACAATTCAGATTCCAACCAAACACGCACTCGCCTCCAATGCAGCAGCTCCAGTCCAATCCCCCGACGAACCCGGCAAAGTTTCATTCGTAAATGTTGGTGATGTGCCTCGAACAAAAAAAAACACGTGGGTTCACAAACGCTGGTTGATGATTATTACTTTGTAGACCGTGAGCGTCCACGAGATCTCCGGTCGTAGCGATAGCCAATTCCTCACTGAACGCGGTTATAACAAGAAGAAAGACCAAAAATTGAAAGCGAAGATAAAAAAGTATAAAGAAATCGCAAGGCCGAAAGACGACAAAAAACTGACAGCTGCAGCCGCTGTTGCTGAAAAGCATGCGCGTTCAGTGTTGGTCGTTCGATACTCTGCTCTGTTACCATCGTTTTCCGACAATGAGGTTTTTCAGGGCATCAGAGATTGAAAACACATCAAATACCGTTAAATCGGTCAAATCGGAAAACCAACCGGGTTAGCTACCTTATTTTTATGTATTTTGTGCGATTGTCATTGCTAACTACATTGTAGTTTCAGGCTCGCCAAAATCTCAATTCACCAAGTCACAGACCGAAAATGAAAGTGAGAACTCATCCCCCTCCGATTCGAAGAGTTAATGAGGAAATTAAATCAGGTTTCAGTTCAGGAACATTGTTGGATCTTTTTGGCAAATTGTTTTAAAAAGTAACTAGGGTAGCTCTTCTCTTTTAATCACAGATCTCATTTCAATTCAATTGTCCAGTACCGGTGCTGCGCCCATGATCTGTAAGCAAACACTGACATTCTACAGGCCTTTTTATGACTTCATTGAATCATGACTTTACCGATTATGCCATCGACCTAAATATATGACTAACTGATATTTTGCCTAGGCAGGTAATGATATGAGTTGAGATGTTGCTAGTGTTGGTATCGATACGAGGTGATTTACTGGTCAATATTTAACAATATTTATTCAATATTTAAGTTTCGACTTAGTTTCACGAACAACTTAGCTTAGTTTCACGAGCTTTACTATAAACAGGCAAAAACGCCCATTTATCACGCTATACAAGCGGTTCAAAACCGAAAAATACTCTCCACACTCTCTATATGGCCGAAAAATACAACGGAAAATTTTTTTCTGAAATGTACGTGGTTTTGGAAAAATAGCGCGAGCTGTGGTGGTACCGAAAAAATGAATATGGTCCTAAATTGGAGCCAAGGCGTTTATAAAACAATTGTGACCAAACGGCACACAAAGAACATGCGAAACAGATCGGTATTTTAATTTCAAGGCGCGGAGGTAGGGTCAAAACTTTTTACCTTCCAGCCCTCCGGGCTCAGACTGGAAGCTGATATCATAGGGAGAACTCCAATGTCTAGGTCTGGAAAGGTGTGTGCCAGGCACATGGGTAGGCACGCTGCTAAAACTGCCTAAACGGACCTAGACATTGAGTGCCTGCTGCGCGGGTGCCTAGATGGACCTAGACATTGTGCTGATGCTGCGCCACTGCCTAGACGGACCTAGATTTTGGGCAAGCAGCCAGCAAATGCCTAGATGGACCTAGACATTGGGCCTCGCGCTGACCAATGCCCAGACGCACCTAGATTTTGGGCACACCGTAAACGGTTGGGCTCTGCTGCAGTTGGTGCACAGAGACTAAGTAACATGTTGCGTACTGGTTCAGTTAGTTCACAGAGGCCCAGTAAACGGCTGGTACTAGAACAGTTGGTGCACAGAACCTTAGAAAACAGTAGGGTGCTAATGCATTTGGTACACAGAAGCCTATTCAATGGTTCGGTACTGGTACAGTTGGTGCACAGAAGCTGAGTAAACGGCTGGGATCTAGTAAGGTAGGGGTACAGTAGCCTAGTAAACGGTTGGGTACTGGTAATGTTGGGGCACATAAACCTAACGGTTACTAGTAAAATTGGGGGCACAGAAGCCTAGCAGACGGGTCTAAGCCTAGTACTTGTAATGTGGGGCCGATGTTGCAAGAACAACTGACCGCCACATGTGACAATGGCGGTTGGCGCTTGGAGCACGAACGTAAGCGTTTGTTCATGACTTTCATTTGATTTTATATGGTTCTTTTGTTCGAATACCAAATGAACTGACAAACACCTATCAAAAATACCAAGCAAATATGTTCAGCCGTCTACCCTCTTTCGTACTGGGTGACGATTGCAGCAATTGCGTTTGGCTTTGGCTGCGCCCTACTGATGGCAGCTATTGTGGCCCTGGCCGCTTGCGGCTATTCGATGATGAGAAAAAAGAAGAAAAATAACAACAATCGGCCTGTTTATTGTTTCTGAAACGAAAGTGTTGTTACTATTATACTACGTTACGAATTTGGAGCCTACTTCTTTCTTCACTGGAACTTGTATGGTTCATTTCAGACCAGCTCCATCAGCTTAGGTCTCCCAGCTATCAAACTGACTCGCAGTCACCCAACTTCCCGCTCGACTCTCCGCTCAACTATCCACTCCACCATTTCGTAAATACCACCCAACGTCGCAGTGATTAGCTCAGGGTTGAAAAAAAACATTTCAGTCAATAAGTTTTTTTTGATTTCTGTGTTTACGAAATTTTTATTAGAAGACGTGGTGCAAATGACGTTTCAGGGGAAATGAAACCGACACAACATATTTTTTAGAAATTGAAAAATTATTATTTTTGCCTGAGACCGAACTTGTGTAGTGACAAAAGTTCAAAATTTTGTAATCAGGAGTTTTTTAAACAATTCTGGATTACTAATGTACATTAACAAACCAAACATAGCAAAATTAAAAAAAAATAAGCAGAACCCAAAAGGTTCTTCCTAGCAGCGTGAGAGAGGCTTACTTTCAATTTCGTCGATTGCGCCCAAACCAGCATTTCTTGCCCGCCTAATCCAAAAAGTGAAATTTAAACTTGTGATGTCGATGAGCACGTGTCGGAGGAGAACTGTATTCGTTCGCATTCGTTCATTCAGAAAGCATTCGTTCATGTTCATGGCAAAAGTTTTCTTGTTCATACGGCTAAATCAAACACAGCTGCAATCTAAATACAACAATTTCCCAAACATGATGTCACCCATCCTTATCTCACCAATTCTACTACTGCTATTGCCTTGTCATGTTGGCGCATCGCTGGAAGAAAATTGCTACGATGCGCACCATAAAGTACAATATGCTCATACGAAATACTTTGCCCCGACTCTCAGCACGTGCTTCGTATCACTCTACCATTCGACAGCAGATTTAAATGAATTTGATGACGAGAGCTTGTGCAGCAAAAGCTCTCCAGATGGATTCAAGACTGGACAAATGGCCGTCGTAAAAGACAATATGCAAGAATTACTCATGTTCAAGGAAATAATGAAAGAATTGGTATGTTGTAAATCTGCCCTTCTTTTGTTTTTTCACCATCCAAACAAGGATGACAAAATTACCTGTCAGACGTATGACAAACAACGCAGGACCCGAACGGCTGTAGTTGTACTTCGGGAGGAGGTTACAGAATTTCTCCCATATCCCAATACGTTGAGTGTTCTATGTTCTATTGCATCAATGGTAACAACCAAAACGATCCTGCGATCAAAACGAATACTTGCCGCGACAAAGAAACAACATTTATCATCTGTCAGTTTGAACCGCCAGGTATCGATGCGGAACTGTGTGACATTCTGCATTCCTGGCAAGCTGATGGAGCAACATTTGTTTTCAGAATGCGACCGTCCGCCGATACCGTCCACAAACAATACCCAAATGCTCAACTTGAAAATCTCAAAGCATTATGACAAGAATACCAACGGCACGGTAGCCCAGCCCTACTATGGTGGTGATGAGGTCGTTTACTCGTGCGTCAAGGGATACCACTGGGCGGACCTTTTATCAGAAACAAATAAGACCATCACATGTCAAAGTGATTCCGCTTGGGCACCAGAATTCGATGACAAGGACTTGACCTGTACAAAATCAAAACGTGAGAGCATTTTACCGCCTCATGTAGAAATTTATGATCAATGGCACAGCAAGCTGCAGACACTCTGCATGTTCTTTCAGCCTGCGAGTCAAAAGATCTGGCGTCAAAACCATTGGAACTACCAGGATTGAGCGGTAGAATTAATTCAGGAGATAAGGTGAGTTGTTATCATGGTTTCCCGAAAACATCGCCAGAACAACCTTCGTAACATTTTATAAAGGCTACGGTCGCTTGTGCGAAACGTTACATGCGAGACGATGGTCAGGAGGAAAACATCACTGCCACGTGCTTTAATGGCAACTGGCGGTTGACGCATGAATGCAAGCGTTAGTTGTCCGCTGTTTAGCTTTAAAATGTGTAGTTGAGTTTTGGTTATCTCAACAGACGAACCATGACAGCCACCTGGGCTCTGGCAAGTATAACATATATATGACCGCGGCTTTGCCATAAATTCTTGATCACAAGTTACAAGGGATGCCAGAACATCTCCCCTAGCCAACCTTTTTCACAATTTCAGCCATCCAGCCCCTACCCCCGCTGACAATCGCGGCAGTAGCATTCTGTTGCGTAATGCTGTTGGCGTGTGCCGCGCTCGTTATCTTGATCGGGTGTCACATAACGCGAAAGAAGCACAAAAAGGCGACCAGAAGGTATCGGCAAATAATCATGAAAACAGACGCAAAACGTGCCTTTTGTAAACCGTGCCCCTCATCATAGGAACACAATTGTCACATTTCAGACACGGTTCATCTAAAGGACTGTCAACAACAATCGGGCCGCAGGTTCCCTACAAAAGTCCACCGCCAGCAGTAAAGAAAGCAAACGACGCTGGCACCGCCTATGACGTTTCACTGAGTTTGTGCGGCGGGCCGAGTGAAACAATGACAAGCGACACGACCACAAGTAAAGATAACTGAAATAAATAATTGGGAGCCGAAACTGAAAAGCAAATTTCTCTTGTGAAGCAATTCAAAAGAAATATAACCAAACTGCTGATCTGGGTGGGTAGCTTTGCTCAACATCTACTGCGGCGATAATTGTTTTTCTTTTAAGCACACGGATGCCAATAGTCATTTTTCACTAATCGATGACCATGATTTAGCGCGAACTGATTTGTGATCCGATGAGTCACCAATGCTTATCTCCGATTCCAATCCTATTATCAGACTTTGCTGAGTAAAATACTAAATAAGTATTGACAGCAGTAAACCAATTGATCGATGACATAATTATCAATGTGTGATCGAAGATTGGTGGCAAGTTTTCTGATGACAAATTTCACACGGTGACATGAGCTCGGTCACAGGTTTGAATTCCATGGCATCACACAGCGTCGAACCCACAAAACACGTCTACAACCCGCTACTCACAACAAATTGTGTGATGTGGTCACGGAGCCGGAGGTGGCGCTGTGCGACGTGACAGCACATTTACCCATGTGATTGCTCTGAAACGCCGCGAGTTCCATTTGATTGATTGCGCATTCTGCCTGTGAATGAGATTTGAGTCACAAATAGATCGCTGTGGAAAGTGCAAAAGTGAAGCAAGATAGCCAGTCAAAAACAGCCTGTTCAAGTTGCCTTCAGTGACCGTCCCTGTTTTTCGTCCTTTTGAAGCCTTACGAAACCTCACTGGCGCCCCCCGGGTGTTGCTCAGCTTGTTTTTAGATTTACAGATATTTCAAAACAAAGATGTATAGAAAAAACATCATAAACACCCACACGCAGGCAAACGACGCCCGTCCATGAACAAAAACGACCAGTTTTTCAGTCTCAAGTTCAAGTTTTTTATTGCATCAGAAGCAACATGGTAACGTCAACAACACGCATAAGCTGGACAGTAACGACGAAACCATAAATAATTACAGGTCGTGGTTGTGGTCTCAGTGTTGTGGTCTTGGTACCGAACACAACGTGAAGAATCCAATGATCGCTATTTCTGTTTTGGTGCTGTATTATCTAAATAAAGCTACTGTTGACGGCAAGTGCTTAAATCGCTGAAAAGTGGCTAATCGGCAATAATTATTCCAAAACACTGTTCAGACAGCACGGTTTCCTAATTATGCCGCTATGAACCTTACGGTAGTTGAAAATTGCTCGTGGTCCATTGACCTGGTGTGTCACGCAACAGCCAACAGTCTCGTCGATTCTAGTGCGATTGATCCACCGCTACACCTTTGAGAGTGAGCGACAACCGAGCAATCGTGAACCTAGCGTACCAATAAATATGAGCGAAAAAAGGGATAAACAGTGAGTAACAAAGCATACTCCGGCAATGCTCCTGGGAGCAAATTTTCAAACGCTTTGCCTGATCCGAAATGCGCGTAATGTGTGTCGAGCCGCATCGGTCACGTGACTGCCAGCCACTTAACACACAAGCTAACGTAGTGATTGATTTAAATTGGGCTGACAGGCCCTTACCACTTCGCTCACTACCGGTTTAAGTGACCTTTACGTCCGATACCTGCTAGTTGTGCAATTCTCATGTCGCTTTGGCCAATTGTCAAGCAATGACTTTGGAAAAACTTGTTTTGCAAAATACAGAGTTAGTCTTCTTGCAGAATTGAAGCTGACTGTTTTTCAACTCTGGTCTTCACCGTCGTGCCAGTGAATTCGCTATGCATGCTCAGTCATTTTGTTTTGGGAGCGAATGAAATGTGCGCACACGAGCCAGCCGTCAGACACTTTGATAGCAATTCTTTGAACCGATGTGTGTTGCAATGCCCAATGTATTGTGAGTAATCTGTTATGGGTCTATTGTCAGCAGTCAAAATTGAAACAGTGCAAATACATACATAACAGACTGTCTGGTGAAGCATGCCCACTGGTTTGCTATTGAATAAACGTTTTTGTGATACAGTATTTGTGCAGTTCGGTAAACCACAGTCAATGCTTGAAACTCGCTGAATACATGACTGTATATGATATCGCTCCCACCATCAATTACACTTGCCGATACATTATCTAAAATGTTTCTTCAAAACCAAATTATCGTTATTATGACTTGCGTTGTAACTGGCGCCAGAGGATATCCTGGGGCCAATTGTGAAGTCGAGAAGAAGAACTGCGAAGAACAGCAGAGGAACGACGTGGTCTTTTATTACTTCATGGGACACTACGGAAATATTTGCTACAGTTTCCACAAAGAACGATATTCGAGCCACAGTGCTGCAAAGAAGCTGTGCGAGAGTATACCCGACAACGAATGCTTCAGGAAAGGTGCATTGGGAACAATAGAGAACATTGAAGTGATCGACGAAGCAGAGGTATAGTGCTGCCATCATCACTGCAGAATAAACCATGATTCTGAATTGAAGCCCTCTCTCACTGGCCAAAATTTCTCATAGTTTCCAGAAACTGGACTCCTCTCTCTGGTGGACCGGTGGTTACATTGAGCCAAACGAGTGTAGCGAAGAATTGACAGCTTGCGCCAAGAGGGATGTGTTCAAGTGGGTTGCGGATGGGGAAAGTATCAGTCGATATCACTGGGCCGCCGATCAGCCCCAAGAACATACAAGCACAATGCGGAACGAATGTTGTGTCGCGCTGTTTGTGGACAGAAAATCGCAGGATCCGAAAGGAAAATTGTACGACGTCGTCTGTGATTACCTAAAAATGTCGGTGATCTGTCAACAGATACCGAAGTACTGGGCTTGATTAACTATTACCGTATATCCTGCTTCCGATATTATACATTATTCCTGTATTTCCTACTACGGTATTGCCGTATTACCGTATTTTTTTGGTCGCGCAGCATACTTGAATGAAACCCTGCATTGTGCACATACTTTTGGTGCTCTCTCTTGCCAGTCAGCCAAGTCTTTGCACAAAGCATGACCAAAAAAGTAATCACGCGCATTTACGCAATGTTCTATTCTTGTGTAAATCAGTCCCTGACTCGCTGCGGGCATTGTTTTCACCAAATTTTTTCACGCGGTACACGTGCAGCGTTTGGAAGCGAAATTTACGGCACAGTTACTAAAAATCGATGGAGAATGTCAACTCTTAGAGGAAGAGCAAAATTATGCGCTAGACCAGTAAGCGCAGGCCTGGCTTGACATATAAGGATGTTCTGACTCGTTGTGTGCATAATATTCGAATTACTTTCATACACAGCCTTTCTCCAGGGTCCCATTGTCATATTTTTTTTGCAAGTAATGCAGTGCCTCAAGTAAACACTACATGTGCTGTTTATTGGTGCGTTTAGCATGGATGGTGAACACATGTGGCCATTGTTGACTCAAAATGTGGTGTGAAATCTGGTTTCAGTGCCTTGACGTGTCAGACAGCCAGGAACGTGTTGCATATGCATTGTCGGGCAGAACTCACATTAGGAGACGCATTTGTTTGCTCATCAGTTCTTTTGATGGCTTTCAGTTTATTACTGCTAGAAAATCGGCACATTTTATGAAGTCAGTCATGTTAGGAAGTCAGAACGTGGAAAGCAAAAAATTGTCTGACCAGGCTGTACAGCACTTTTATGGTAGCGTCTAAATTCGTCCGTTTTCCGGTTATAGTTGAAAAACGTCAAAAATAGACCAATGGCTGAGGAAGCAACAACGAGCACGAATAATCAGACCTTTTACGGTGACGCGACAACTGCGAACTATTTTGAGCGTACAACCGATGAAGCTGAAACGGCCACCATAAGATTGGAGCGTTTTCTCGAGGGTTATGACCCAGAGTTGGTTCTTTTTGTTGTCGCTTCTTGCTTTTTTAGCTATAGTAAATTTCTAATATCGCTGTTTCATGCATTTTACAGCCGCAGGGAACCTCCCCTTCCAATCACCCGGCCACAAGTTCAACACACAGTCCTGGCTCAGCTGGCTCGTGTACGTTTCGAATGTTTCCGTCGCACAAGCTGTGTGTGTGTGTGTGTGTGTGTGTGTGTGTGTGTGTGTGTGTGTGTGTGTGTGTGTGTGTGTGTGTGTGTGTGTGTGTGTGTGTGTGTGTGTGTGTGTGTGTGTGTGTGTGTGTGTGTGTGTGTGTGTGTGTGTGTGTGTGTGTGTGTGTGTGTGTGTGTGTGTGTGTGTGTGTGTGTGTGTGTGTGTGTGTGTGTGTGTGTGTGTGTGTGTGTGTGTGTGTGTGTGTGTGTGTGTGTGTGTGTGTGTGTGTGTGTGTGTGTGTGTGTGTGTGTGTGTGTGTGTGTGTGTGTGTGTGTGCGCGCGCGCGCGCCAGCTGCGTGGCGGAGTTCCCTGTGTGTTCGTGGTGAGCTTGTTGCCTGCCTCGACTTCGAACATGAGCTTCCCTGCGCGTGTGACATGCATGAAGCAAAGAAATTAGAAACTTACTATACAAGATTGAGTCCAAAAAGTCCTGCTTCCTGTCTGGTTTTAGCTCATGCTACGTGCCACTATTCAATTCTTCTGACACACAGCTGGAGTTCAAGGAGCTTTTCAGCTACTATCGACTGATTCCTGCGGTGAAATTTTCTGATTTACTTCAGTTCGAAAACTATTTTAAAATGAAGAGAAGCTTTCAGGCGCTCCTAATTGTGCTCGTGTGCTTCTTGACACAGAGAAAGACACTCTACTTGACTTGGCTGCATGGCCGTCCGGGCATTGGATCGTGTGTTTTTTTTTCGATTTTTATCAAAACATAACATTCATGAACGCAATTTTTTGTTTCAATCTGAATTGAACCAAAATCAATCTAACGCGTTTTCAGGCCAGTGCATTTTTTCGACGATGAACTCGACCGCTGGAGCATCATTGCAGCGTTCTGTATGCAAGTCACCGTGCTCACTGACGTTGTCTTCAATGACATGCCGTTTCGCTGGAATTATCCAAAATACATCACGCGTACGTTCGGATTACTGCTTGCACTTGCACAAGAATTGCTAACAAAACGTGATAGTGCATTTCATGAAGAGGGAGTGGTGCACCAGAGGACCATTAGTGCAGATGCCTCAACCATTGTGCCATTCAATCACGAAACCCAAAACATGTTGCTTCGAGTGGCACGCAATTCCAGCGGTGATCGTTATTCTGATGGCCATGCTTGTCGGTTTGACCGTATACCCGTTGGTGGCAGCCATTTGCAATCGGACTCCGGTGGCTTATGTTCTGGCCGCGTTGTACACTTGGGCGCTAGGCCCACTACTGGTGCTGGCCAACATGCCATGTTTGAATTACGAGGCATTTTGGGTGAGTTTTCATTCTATTTCTTTGTTATGTTCCTGCTGCACTTTTTTAGTTCCAAAACCCTTTTTCTCGTGAGACCACATACCCTGAGCTGTGATGCATTTTCAGGCAAAATTCGAGACGGCAACCATTATTCTCACCAGTCTGCCCTTGTTGATCTGCTGGCTCTATCTCTCAGTCAGCCTGCCATATCGAGCCATTACGATGAAGCTGAAAGGCGACTCTTTGATTTTACCGGAAGGAAAGGTTGACACTGTAGTTTCTTGTCTTTCTTATTATGTGAATTTTATAAGATACTCATCAAACAAGAGACCATGGCTCAATGGAGCACAATCTAACCAATTCAAAGGAGCACTAGCTAACATTTTGGCCTCACACATGAATTTTCTTTTCTAGCCTATTCGAGTGAATGTACCCGAATATCAGCTAATGCACGTGAAAGAAGTCTTCAAGAATACCAACAGGTGATCAGTAGCTATTGGTGTTGTTCATAAATTCAAGAATTTTTGAAGATTGTAGCAGTTCTACAGACTAAAATCCGCCGTCAATCTTCGTGCGCGCTTCGATCGCTACAAAACGGTTATTCCTGGTTAGTTTTCTTCCTTTATTCCTTTCCGCCCAGCGCACGCGCAGCAGCAGTGGGATTCTGTAATTGGGGTGCAGGAGAACGACTGTGGTGTAATTAGATAGTCACAAAAAATCGACAAATTGCATTTTAGTCTACATTTATCTATCTTTTGAGGATTTCGAATCAAAATCAGCATGATGCTCGGCTCAATCATCAGCGTCGTCATCTGTTATCGGGTGGGCCCAAGAAATTCCTTAAATTTTATGCGGTGACAGTTTTGTGTGTTCCAAATGTTATGTTTTTATCCTTTTAGTCAATTTTCAGTTAACAATCGAAGGCGTTCTCTGGGCGCTACGGCAGATGTTTCTTTGGACCGAGTATACAATCGCCATGCTGGAGATTTTGATGATAAGCTTCGACAATGTCACGGCAATGACAAACCCTGCGGCGATACTATTCAAAATGGCGTTTCCGAATTTCAATGCAACAAACGTCAATTTTCACTACCTGATCGGCGAGGTTGACTTTTGGGTGAGTGTACTTCGTGACTTTAGCAATTTAGTGCGGCCTTACGTAAAGTGAGAAAACAGGAAGTAGGAAATATTTCCTATTTTCTATTAACTATAGTTTCAAAGATCGCAGCACTAAAGTATAGGAAACACTTCCTGTTCTTGTTTTTGTGTTACTAAGGAAACAGGAAATAGGAAATGTTCTAATTTGACACGCTAAAAATGACCCATTTCTTACTTTTGTGTGATGCCGCCCGTGGTGCAAACAAATTCTGTCGGCATGTTTACCGGACTTTTGTAATAGAAGCCCGTTGAAATTCACCAGCATCATGAAATCATGCTACATAACATAAAAACCACATAAGCCAACATGTAAACTCTTGGATTCACGCGTGTTGATGTCCGCAAAAGCGTCATTTGGGCTTTCAGTACAAACTGTCACGAGCGGTTTGCTGGATTCCGATGGTGCTCGCGTTCCTAATGACATGCGCATCACTGTTTGTCGGCGTCTTGCGGTATCGCACACACATGATGCATCTCTACGCGGGACAGTTTAAGGGCATTCCGAAGTTTGAACGGAAATACAGCCCGAACTATTTGGTGGTTAGTTGCAGATATGTTACTCACACAAGAAACAGATCAACGATTGTTCAGTCTTTCAGGCAACTGCAGTGAGATTCATCGGCTACCAAGTGGCATATGCTGGCTGGGGTTACATTATCCAACTTTTCGTGATATTTCTCATTTTTGAATCCGGATTGATCGCGATTGTCGCCTTCTTTCGTTACCAACAGTGGCAGTGGGTGCTATGGGTGTTGAAAAAGTTGAGGTTGGTGTTCAACTAATTTCAGCACGTTCTCAAGTGTAAACCGAGGTCGATTTGACCACAAGGATCTAATTTTACAATCGCTATGGACCCTAATGGTTAGTTCACCTTGCAGTCCGTTATTCCTGTCGATCGTTGTGATTTCCTACAGTCAACGAATCTTGGTCCACTATTTTTTCCTGCAACGAAGGGACGGACATGGAGAACGCATACTATACATTGATAATAGGTCGGTAATGAAAATTGGTGTTTTATTTCACTGAGTCAACCGAATGCGCTGGCGAAATCAACGTGATTGAATGCAGATCTCAATAAGCGAACGTCGTTTCAGACGTGCATTCGACGCGTTCCACTTTATGGCGATTTTCATGAATCTACCGCTGGGCCTGATCTCGTGTCTGCTTCGCATAATGAAAACCGTAATTTTCGGCATTTGGCTGCTGCCGCGACTCGACATGAGCACAATGCCCAGACAGTTTGAGAATTTGGATGGAGGTGGCGTATTTAATACTGCTGCTGGTACAGGTTGTCGTGGGCTGTGCCCTGCTCCACAGTACTGGGTCTGAGTGTGCGCTGCGACGAGACTAAACTGCGTGCATGCATGCTCAATGATCGCGATATAAATACTCAATCAATCAGTCAGTGGCTTTGTCGGCCAGTCAAAGACGACTTGTGAATTCGGTTAACGTTAAGCAACAACCCCTACCTATGCGCAGAACATGCAGCCAGACAAATCAAGCTCTGCGTCGATCAAGCTTCGAACCAACGCCCTTTAAGCGTCTAGCCATTCTCAGCCCATTGCGCCACACACACGCACAGGTTTTGCATCATACGTGTGCATGTTGTCATTGGAGAATGCGCACACGAACCCGGTGCTGTTGGTCAGCTGCTATCTGCTACAACAATCGATTGATCAATTATCGAATTCGAATCGATCAAATGCGATCAAACGACGACGACGGACGATCAGGAACAAGTGGAATCTGTTCGTAACGCTGAGCAGAAATCCGCAGCTGATCAGATTCAGGTACTCTACCTGTTCAATACCTATGTATACCTTGAAACATCCGAGCAGTGCAAGGCGAAAATGCTCAAAATTTAAAAAAGCACAATTTCGTAGCCGACTTGTGATTGTCGGCGTTGCCAGCATCTTGGATCAGCTCTGCGCTTGCAAACTCAGTGTCAAGCAGGTCAAGATCCACACACCTGATTACTCTTCATATGAGTGTTACGAACACTTTTTGATCGGAGAGCTTTTTGCTCTTTTTTTATCAAATTTTCGTGTTGCTCACGACGTTTTGGTTGCGGATACGCTCGAACTAAAAGGTATCTCATCAAAAACGTCGGTTGTATTGCAACGGTTTTTCCCAAATAACCACAAAGCGAAAGCCACGTGGCTAAATTTCTTTTCGGCTTTCCGCACAGATTCCAACCACATCAAACAGAGCGGAAGTGCAAGACCGACAAGCTATTCGACGCGACGGTGACGGATTTCGAGAAATACATGTGTCACGACAATTGCATCGAACTGTCCAACGGACAAACGACGTTGCACATCGAAGTGCCGGATACGACGGATGTTGCCAAATGTTGATATTATGTAATGTTGTGCCGTAACGAAACATAGAAAACATTTTATTTTTGAATGGACAAATATGCTTAGGCTGTTGATCAAATTAACACATAACAGACTTGAAAACGCACCTATACAGAAAAGCATTGTTTAGCTTAACGTACCTGTGAGCGTTAGAATGTTGAAAATTTGACCAGAAACAAGGCAAAGCGAAGCTAAATCAAGTGTATAACAGCTACTTCTGATTTGAACAAGAAAAAGATTCAGTCTGTTCAGACAGCACAAATAACAAATTTCCATTCAAAAAGCTGCCGCGTGACAGCAAAAACCGCTATCATATATTTTCCTAAAGCGTAGTTCCCCTTAGACAGTGGTTTTTTAAAAAAAAATCGTTCTAAAAGTTAAAGAATTTTTTTTATTATTTCAAAATTCGAAAATTTCTCTATTTTTTGCTCTAAAAGTGCTATTTTTGCATAAAAATTGCTACTGTTGACATCACCTAACCCTACCATGGGTGCATTGGGTGCCATAATCGTTGTTTTGTGACATCTAGACATAGTGCGCACACTCACGGGGCCTCTCATATGACTACACACGTACATGTGACTAGGTGGGCATTTATTTATCCATGCCCCAGACCCGAAAGGAGTGATTCTATTTTGTATTCACACTAATTTTTAACAATATGCTGCCTATTTGCATTGGTCGTGTGCCTAGACGTCATAATTTCACCCAAAATTCCCATCCCGAATATCAGAAAGCCATATCGTCACACCCGCACCACCTGGGGAAGGGTACGGGTGTGTACCTGACTATGGTTGGTACTTATCGACCATTGGATAGCATGGTTTTCGTATCACCTGTGCTTTATATGCACTTAGAACACATTATGTAACAAAAATACCCCTATTTTGTACTTGAGCGCTCATTTTTTACCGTGTTGGGCAGATTTTGGCTGGAATAAAAAAAATTTTAAATTAAAATTTTTTTTTAAAAATGGGGTTCGAATAAAAAATTTTTTTTATTGGCCACTGTCCTTAGATACAAAGCTGGTCTCCAAACAGTGGTCGTTCCGACCAAGTATCTCAAATTGGTTCCTGATTCCTGCACGTAGAATAGCGAGAAAGTACCAAATCCCACTCAACGGCTAGACCATGCAAAAATGACTCAAAAAATGGTGCTGATACGAATTAGGAGTAGAAACTATGTTACAATACGGCTTTGCAAATTGGATCAGATTTTGGACAAAGCTAGCGTACTGTAATTTGAAGGGAAGTTTGAAGAACAAAAAAATGTGATTTCTGGTTCCCTGAATTTTGTTGCAAAAATGATATGTACCAAGCTGAGATTCCAGCCCCATGAGCTACTGTTTGAGACCAAATTATGTAAAGGCAAACTGCACCAACACGAGCCCGATTTCGATAGTGGCGTGTATTCAAAATGAATAGAAAGAGAAAATCATCATGACCCATTGTGTATTCTTCAACGTGTGACATTTCCAAAATCAGCAGCCACGTATGAATGTTTCACCGTTCTGCCAGCTGCGAAATCGAGCTCGTGTTGGCGTAGTTTGCCTTTATACTGGAGGGAACTACCTCTTATACCTACCTTACCCTACCTTTGTATGTATGTATCCAACTC
This sequence comes from Rhynchonema sp. JSB1_4, assembly GCA_030248065.1. NCBI lineage: Eukaryota > Metazoa > Nematoda > Chromadorea > Monhysterida > Xyalidae > Rhynchonema > Rhynchonema sp. JSB1_4. Next base: position 25,938 of record JASAMV010004853.1, read on the forward strand.
CGCTTCTTTCACCTTCCACAGCTGGTCCAACAAAGCCCAATCGTTCACACCGTACTCCCTCGAGTGTCGGAACAACGCCTGGGCCAGTGGCACACAATTGTGAGTGGTTGCGATCTCGCACATGTGCTTGAACATCTCGTCGTACCACTGTTGACCTGAAAACAGACTTACAGTATGTTCATATTGATCATATATATCAGGAAGAGGTAAAATAATTTCCGCGTGTTCCACGTTTCAAGGACTTCATTTTATCGCCTGCTGTGCAAAGAGTTATGGCTACACCTACCGTAGTTTTCCGGTTACAGCCCCTGGGGCTCTATTCGGCAGTAGGTGTGAAACCAGAATTTGAAAATCATTTTTATTCCCAAATAGAGCCCCATGGGGCTTTAAGGCCACTTTATACTTCGTCTCGTTGCGATACAAAGAAAAAAACGCTGTATCGTTCCCCCTTTGTATCGAAGGTCGTTTATACTGGTTCCGAGACAACACACATTCGATACACAAAAAAGTATAAATGACGTAACGCGACACGCGGAACGAGACAGCTGTTTTGTCTCGCCGAGACAAGATTTCGGGAGTTAAAAAATCTCAACTTGCATTTGTCTCGTCATTGTTTTTTCGCCGATAGGAAGCGAATTGTTGGCTGTTTTTGATGTCGTTAGGTTTCGCTCGACCTGGTGAATCCGAAAAACAAAGAAAAAATTGAAAAAGTTCCCGATTGAAAGAATGGTGCGATCGGGAATTGAACCTACTTCATCGGCCCTCCAGGCCGGTGACCTACCACTGAGCCACCCTTGTTGACATACGTCGGCTGTAAACCAGCAATATAAACCATTGCAGCGTGCTGCACAGATAACGTTGAGCGCTCTGTTTGACTTTGACTGTGTGATACAGAACAGGGTCGTGTGTTGATTGTCACACTGCGTTGGTGCGTGTGTGCCTGGCCGCCTGTCTCAACAAGGCGACAGTGCATTGCATTGCCTGATGCGAATGAGTAAGCGAAGAATGCCACTCATTCACACCGAGTTATCATAGCAAGGAAGGTTGAGGTTGAGCACAACTTCAAGTCCTGGTTTTAATTATAAAGTATTGCTGGGAATAGTGGTGTTTGGAAGCCAAAGAATAAAGTCAGTCAGTTCACCCCCCCCCCCCCCCCCCCCCGACCGAATCGGAGCGGGCGACGGTGTTCGAAAATGAGGTGGTGATTCATGTTTGATTGTGTCAATGTGTCCCCCAATTTTTTCACAACTTTTCATTGGTGTTCTCGGTGCACAACAGCACCAGGAAAGGCATTTTCCAGGCTTGCCTAAAATTACAGGCCGAAACGGCCTTCTATTTTTCAATTGTTCTTTCTCTTTCTTTGCGTTTGTCGCGGGAGAGAACATCCGCGACAGACGCAACAACGCAACAGCCAGAAACACTGCGCAACAAACGACAACCGCTACACAGTATCGCAATGTTCTTTGTTGCGGCTTGTTCTGGGTGACATTTTGTTCTTTGTATCGCAACGAGACGAAGTATAAAGTGGCCTTTATTCGAACACTCTTCCGAATAAGAGCCCAATGTAAATCTGTTTTAACTTTTCGAATTTGGTCAATACCCAGTTGCAGAATGTTCTTGTGTGGTTGAAATAGCGTAGGTACTTGGTTAGGAGTTCATTTCGTACTAAATAGAAGACAGACACGAAACAAAGCCTGGAATTATCATGAAAAATAGCCTGTTTTGTTTCGTTTTTGCCGGTAATTTTGCACTCGAGACTCGGCATCCGGACGAAATAAAATCCAGAATAGAGCTAGCTCCACGAGCCTCTATTAGGAACATTTTCCGAATAGAGCCCCATGTAAATTTTTGTAGTTTTCTAATATGGTTCATACATGATTTCAGCACGTTTTTGTGCCTTTTATAGACTTTACATTCTATATGCATGAAAGGCAAAAATTTTGACTGATAGGTACAAATTATCATGTCAAATAGATCGTTTTGTTCTTTTTTATCAGCAAATTTAGGCCATAAAATGGACACCGGAACGAAAAAAGTCCCGAATAGAGCCCCATGGGGCTCTATTTGGAGAGAACATTAAGGAGCCCGACCGCGGCCCGCTGTTCTCAGGGGGGCTGTGAAAGGAAACTAAGAATTTGGCGACGTCATTGTAGCACACCGTCTCGCATCACCACAAGCAGGGTTGGGCAAAAAACGTTTTTTTCCAAAAAATCGTTTTTTTTAAAAAAAACGTTTTTTTTAAAAAAAAACGTTTTTTTTAAAACGCCCAGATGACCAAAATATGCCCCCAAAAAAATTGGAAAACGCTCATGTTGGGAAGAAAACGTGGTTAAATGAAGTAATTCTATGTGTTCTGAGGCAAAATAAACGGGTTTCAACCCTTTTCTAGCGAGTTGCTAAGATCCCATATCAGACCCGCATCATGGGACCAACTTTGGCCGGGGTCATCACTGAAAGTCAAACTCCGTATATCGACGTATCTCGACAAAGTAAAAATTGGTCGAAAATTTTTTGAAAAAAATGGGACAAAAAATTGATTTTCCTTGATAATCAGGGTACTTTCCCTGAAAAATCAGGGAAAATCAAGGAAATTCAGGATTTAAAAAAAAACGAAAAACGACCCAGGCGTTTTTTTTTAAAAAAAAAACGTCGTTTTTTTTAAAGAAAAAACGCCGTCGTTTTTTTTGCCCAACCCTGACCACAAGTGCAAATATGCGGATTGAAACCTGTGAACTCAGACTTTCGCCCAGGGTCGCGCGGATCAGTGCCATACAAATGGAATCGTCTCAAACATTCACGTTCGATCACCGACAACAGACACGAGTGCATTTGCAGGAATGCAGCTGCGCCGATGATGTCGATGAAACGATGCGTGAAGATGGCGAAGTCGACTATCTTGAAAACCAGATGTGCACATCAAATGCGAAAATTAAACCGCTCTTTTTTCGAAAACCAATTACATTATCTCCAATGCAAGCCAATTAGATGGTTTCCATGAAACTGATGCTGACAGAAAGAACTGACCTCCAAATATCCATACATGAACAGCGCACTTAGCACTTCGCTGTCTACCTCGGTACAGTGGAATATGCCATCCTTCGACATCGTTTCCTTGTAGGCTGTAAGATGATTTGCCTCCGATACAGTACGATCATACAATGTACACATTTTGCAACTGCAAGTGTTTTTTTAAAAGCAGCGAATCTTGCGAACTGGGTGCTGGCAACCCGCAAAGAAATCAATTTCATGCATAAAAATTCGGTTTCGTTTAGTTCGCTCTATATCAAGTGGTTTGCCGCAGTTCATGTTCGCGAACTTCACTGCTTGGCTTTAAAAATTTGATTTCAAATTCTCTAGCTTACCGGAGAATGCCCAATAAGTCCCATTCGGGCTTATTTGCGACACACATCGGATTTGAGATTTTAGAAAAATAACTTCCCAAGTAAGGGCGCGTATAGATTGAACTGGAAATATTTCTGGAGCACCAATTTTTTATTCTATGTCCGAAAGCCAGAAATATCTCCAGCTCAATCTATACGCAAAACTGGAAATATTTCTGGAGCCATGTTTTTTATTCTATGTCACAGGTCCAGAAATATTTCCAGCTCAATCTATACGCAAAACTGGAAATATTTCTGGAGCAGTTCGTAACATTTTTTTTTAAATTCTGGGCGTTTCAATTAGAATAAATCATCAAACGGGATCACTGAGAATATCACAGTATCACCGAACGACTAACAAATCTGGGCTGGGCAAAATAAAGCAAACAATATCACTGAATTTCACTTAGCGCCAGATGAGTCGACCCCAGTAGATCTTGGTCCATTGGGTGATCTCTTATGTTCGATCTGTGAGCTCCCGTCACTCCACTCCAAGTTGCCTCGAAGCTTCAAAGTTCTGGGCGACCAAGGTTGCTCGAGAGGCCAACACGGCTGTGTTCAGCTGGACTGTTTACATCTTGCCATGGTGCTGTTGTAGTCTTTTGGTCCGGCTGTAGAAAGGGCGAACATCCACGGTCATTCACGAATTGTTCGCAATCAATTTATTCTTTTGTTGTCGTGGAATCTTTGTGGGTTAGTGATGTTCTGGGTAGAATCAGCAGACGAGTTCGGTTGGGGTTACTGTAACTAGTAGTTGGGATGGGAAGGAACGTGATGAATGTTTGGATTTGAGTGATCAAGAAGGGAAAATTCCTCGTCGGTAAAAAAAATCGTCCTTCGTAACATTTACAAGTATGTGTCCAAGTTATTCAAGAAAAAACGTGGTGTGAGTGCGTGCAACATTTTCTTTGATTACAGGGTGTGCCAAATTATGACATGAATTATTGGTTGTGCAGCAACAGATTGATGGTGATAAAACGCAAAGTATACACCCAACATCACCTTTGAATTTTTTTAAAGTTTGCCAAGCTAAACTTTACTATTTTGCAAACATGTTTTCACATGCCCGAGAACGCGTTTTTTAAAGAAAAATTTGCACCTGAAAATTTCAGTTGAGCACCCTGTACTGAACCAATGGTTTTTAAATGTGCACAACGTGACGCAATGAAAATTCTAACAAGGAGATCGCTTGCATACCACAAAAACAAAATAAAGTGTATACCGAGGTCGGAAGCTCAATTCTGATACCGCACCAAATTAGGGGCATCATTTAGAATTCTCGGGCATGCGAAAGCATGTTTACAAAATAGCGAATATAGCTTGGCAAGTAGAACTTTAAACAATCTAAAGCTGATGTTGGAAAAATTTTGGAAAAATTGTCCCGTCCACAGAAAAAAGTGCCAATTTTTTGCCTCGAAAAAGGCCATTTTTGGACATTTCAGCCCATTTTGGGCAACTTTTTTTATTAAAAAAAAGCAAAATCTGAGTTTCAAAAAAAAATTTTTTTTTAAAAAAAATTTTTTAATTAACCACTTTTTTTGAAACAACACTGGTCTAACGTTGTAATGACATTGAACCGATGCGAAATACAAGCGCCGCAGGCGATTTTTGAGAAACAACAAGCAGAGGAAACATGCATAAAAATGCATTTCACAACAAAAAAGGTGGAAAATAAAAAAAAGTTGTGAAATAATAAAAAAAGTGAACTTACATTTCTAATTTTTAAAAACCGAAAAAGTGGCGAACTTTCTCTTTTTTAAAAAAAAATTCTTTATAAATTTTTTTTTACTTTTTTAACCCAGCCCAGAGTGCCATTGCTGACGGCATTCGCACATCGCAAGCATACACTTGATCATTGTGTTGGTAGGCAACGCTGACGCCCTGAAGACGACCCGTAACGCCAATCGGCCATTGCCCGAATTTGAGCTTGAGCCCGCCTTTCAATCGCCCCTTCTCAATGCCTCCTTCGACCGACCCGTCGAGATATATGCCGTGCGGGTCCCCGGTTATGTATTGCTGGTCCAGTTCATCCTTGTAGTAACCTCTAGCATACACCGTAAATCGGCATGTCGTACGATCCATGCGGGCTATTGTTTCTTGGAGTTGCGATTTCGAATTGAACGTAGCCTAATTCACAATTCGGATGTCTGTCGTGTACGTTTCTTTGTGTATCTGAAACGGGGTTTCAGCGTGATGTCTGTCAATCCGCGATTCCGGATGCACCCAACTCGTTCCACACCCAAACACGAATACCGACACCGAAAAGTTTCAGATCAAATCTAAAGTTCGTTGATTATTTGAGCTTTTTGGAACGGCTCAGCTTTTTTAATAGTCTTCCGATGTGTTGCAGAGGCTGATATTCGTCAACAAAGTCGACAATAAAAATTTGCGCTCTGCGCATTTTTGTTTTACCAGAGAGACCGTGATCCTGTGACGGAATATCCGGAACCGTCCAAGACGACGGAATATCCGAAGATATAGTCTTTCATATTATTCTCGGTCCAAACAAAGTATACAGCAAATGTTTCATCGCAACAGCAACCATCAAGTAACACGCATGTTTCGAGCCACGTTGTCGACCTGTTGGTTATCATCCACGACGAGGACTGCTGTTTTCAAGGCGTTGAAACATTTTCTGTATGCCGCCTCTAGACTATTATAAAACGAAAAGATTATTATAGTAACACTACGCCAACACGAGCCCGGTTTCGGAGGTGGCAGATCAGTGAAACATTCATACGTGGCTGCTGATTTGGGAGATGTTACACGTTATAGAATACAACGGGGTGCAGGGTGATTTTCTCTTTCTTTGTGTTCTGTAAACACACCACCTCGTGTTGGCGTAGTTTGCCTTTACTAATGCAGTTCGCCCCCAGTGGTCTAAAAGACCTGAGGCTTACATTGGCATGCCTCAGCTTTGGTCTAGGCGGTAGCTCTTCCTCAACAATTTGTTTCGTGTGCACACAGGTCTTCCTTTCTTGTGCCTTCCTGAACCTTTGCACAATAAATCCCTCTAAATGGTGAACAAATAGTCAGTGACCGAATTTCTACGTGCTGCAAACATCCACATACTGAATAATTGTATGTAAAGGCAAACTACGCCAACACGAGCCCGTGTTCGCAGTTGGTGCACTAGCAAAACGAAAAGAAAGAGAAATCCTCATGCACCACGTTGTATTCCACAGCATGTAATGTTTCCCAAATCAGCAGCCACGTATGAATGTTTCACTAATCTGCCACCTCCGAAGGGCTCGTGTTGGCGTAGTTTACCTTTATATAGTGTAGAGTGAACACTTTTTCGTTCTAAACAGGGTCTCGTTTTTCTCCTTATATTCCGTCGTGCGCTCAACACGACGCAATATCCGGTGGGAGAAAACTTCCGGATATTCCGTCGCATTTGGGGGTTCCGGATATTCGTGTACAGTGCCGAGACGTCTTTGAGAATGTTCACAACAGGGGATAGATTTGACAAAGGTCTTGCCATTCATAGCTTTAGAGAAAAATATTCTTGACGTATGTACACTACACCTGGAGGTTCAGTCAATCTCGGAACTGGGCCACAATACCGTGGAAACGTCCCGACAATCCAAATCCCGTATCTCAAACATGGAACAAGATTGATCTCCGTTCCAGTACAAAAATGCTGACAGAGAAATGTATGAGCTGCAAACATGCGCATAAATCACGAGACAGCAAAAACGTTTGCATGTGCGTTCGTTATAATAGTCATGTGGCGCATCGTTGCCAGTGACAACACGACGTGTGCGACAACACAAACAAGCAGCCTGTCTATGAAATCTGTATCCTGCGTTGTTGCAGAGGTTTTTTATGGTTGACGCAAGTGGCTGCACATCGTATCCTGTGCGTCAAGCAGAGGGACCTCAAATGTGCGTGTACGTGAAAAAACGTTATAACATTTTCGGTCTCTCCCATAAATCATGTGCGTCAGCCACTCTGCGCGGCAGCTTACATACATCAACCATCTCAGTTATACCAGCACCATACATCAGCTGCTGTGTAACCCAGTATAATCATGCCGATCATCAAAAACCTTGCACCAACTGAACAACACAAAAATGCTAGGTGGTGAAAAGTTGGTTTTGTGCAAACAATTTTGTTTGTATTGGTGTCTGGGTGACCGATTGTGTGGATCATGCATTAGACTGTTTGGTTGTGTCACAACATCCATGAGGAAGTTCATGCGAAAAATTGTTCAAAATTTTTAAACCGAGTCCACAACGTACAACGTCTTTCATAAACGTCGTAGACATGAGATCGATACATGAATGATAACGACGGAAATTGCGACAAAATGGGGTTACTAGGAAAAAGAGCCGAACCAGGCTTACGGAATTATGCAACATCCCCAAATTGATGTAACCGTGTGTATGTATTCTGATGGTACAATGGGGAGAAGCAAGTGTAACCGTATATTGCTGACGGTACAATGGGGAGCAACAAGGATTATATCGAACAGCAGTTATGCGGTACGACCACGTTGTGAGTGTTTTGGACCAAACCCAGTCACCGTGCCAAGTTTCATTGAGATTGGTCTTGGTCGCATATATATGGCGGAGACCCTTTAATTATGCATAGGTACATACAATACAAATATATTGGCTACCAAGGTGTACGTACAGTATGTTACGTATGTTACGTAACCACCTTACTGTGTCCTTCCTCAATGTTGCTCACATGTCACCATGGTGCACCATATTCTGCTCATTTAATGTTCTGTAGTACCACCCACGGTGGTACCCTTCCGCTATACCCACGTGTATTGAAGATAGTTTTTGGCTATGCTGACCAACCACCACCGGGACAGTCGTCGCAGAGTGTTCTCTATCAGCTCCATTCCATGCCACCTAGATTTCAAGAAATTTTACAACTCTTACAACTTGAGGTAAACACAACTGATGCACAACAAAACACCCATGACGACACGACAGGAACAGCCAAACCAGGGCAATACTATTAGACATCCCAGACATCCAATAACTTCAATTATCCATGCGACATTGTTGCAAAGATGCATATTGTCGGATCCCCATGTTGGTGCTTCTCAAGGACACGCGAGTCCACAAAACCATGGATCTCAACCAGCTTGCGGAAGTTGATTGCTCCGCGCCATGAATCGCGGGACAGTAGCCAAAACAAGTTACACAAATGCTTTGAATACTTTCGCCACCTCAAATGAAATTGCGAACGAAATGTTTGCTCTTGTTTATGCATTTTAAGTCATGTATCTTTGTGCCTCAAAATAAACATGTAGTAAACACACGTAGGATAAATACTCATTTTTTCATTGTGTGTGGGGAAAACAGAAACATACAGTAACTGTGACAGAAATGGTCGTATGAGAACAGTGCCTTCTAAAAACTGACTTATGGATTGTCGGAATCTTGTTGCTGCTGTCGTCCGTTGTCATTTTCATGCGCGTTGCAACAGAAACACGCACAAACGCAACAACAGCAGCACATCAATAGAAACAGCCCGATTACGGTGTAGATCGACGTGATCATCCAGAATGCGAACAAGTACGTCGTACGGTCACAGTACGAAGGGTTCAAAGGTGTGTAGCTGACGTCTGTACCGTAGACCCACACGTTACCTGAAGAATGGAAGGACTTTCGACGGTAATGAATAAATGAAGGGTAGGTTTGCACTTGGCAGGAATCACTGTCACGTTTGATTGGGGAGTGGTTGAGACCTGTGTGTGATCACTTTGACATGGCATCAAAATGCGTTTCACCCCTTAAACTTCAGGGGCCCTAGCACACCACTGGTGTGATCAGCCAGTCTATATGTATACAACACTGGCTAGCTGCTGTTGCAAGAAACAAATGTCAACGCACACCCACAGCTTGATGTCAGCAAGGGGCGTGAGGTATGAAGACTGCGAAACAAGCACTAACCACAAACAAACCAGGCGAGCAGAAACAGGCCGATCAAACTGTCAAGTAGGTTTTGCTTCACGCTGTCGTATGCTCTCCGCAATGGCGGATCCGGCCTTCGGCCAAAGTAATGTGAATGGGAAATGTCCCTTTGAAGCAGCTCCTGCGCATTCATAAATTGAAGTTAAGTTCCAAAAAAAGCAAACCCACATTGCATGTAATTTGAAGTTTGTGTGGAGAACTAAAAAGTATATGTATATATGTATGTACAGTATTTTCAACAGGTCGAGGCTTTAGATCTAAGAGGCAGGCAGGCAGTCTGGACAGGCCTTAGATTTTACAGTATGTATAGTCTTTCCGTATTATATTGGTCCAAACATCCACTCAGCGTGCGATCCAGTTGCTCCTAGCTAAGGTCGAAAATATGCGATTCACCTTGAAAATGCAAAGAAAGAGAAATCAGACGTCACACGCCACGTAAGATTCCGGCGCACGAAACAATGTTTCAGGCTTCTGGTGACGTTGGCGGCGTGCATGTCACGTGTGATTTCTCTTTCTTTGCATTTTCAAGGAGAGTCGTGGATTTCGACCTCGGCTAGGAGTTGGCTTACAACGTTGACAACGGCTTCCTTTGACTCGAATAAAAAGGAAATACTATATGTATGTACGTAGGTTCAAGCTTACGTACCTATACACACACACATGGGCATGAGGCGTTCATTTTAGGCTCTTGACAAAGGCTCATGCTTAGGCAGTGCCGAAATGCATTCTATGTATACCTGCTGCTGTTCGTCAGCTGTTCGCAGTTTACGTTTGATCGCGTGGCCGGCGGTGAGCGCCGATCGAACGATTGTGAACGTGCCGAAAACGATCAACCAAATCGGGATGTAGCGTTGCGCCGGACAATCGCGCACGTGCAGGGCCCCGATCACAATCATTGCGATTGGAATGCCATTCGCGACCGCCAGCAGCACAAGGAAGAACACTGCAATCAAACAGCGATGTTCAATAATCGCTCTTTTGGACAGATGAGATCAAATCAAGTCTTTCATGCGTGTCTTGACAAGAACGAGGGTCGCAGGCTAAAAGCTAAACATACACTGAAACGGCGCACTATGTATTGTACCATGTACAGCTTGAGCAAAAGACAAGAAAAACAGCTGCGTGACGGATGGGGGATTTGGATTCCACAAATAACATTTCAAAATGACTCTAAAGTACCGCGATAAAGACAACCGCGATTACCTGAGCCGGCGATGAAGCGGACAGCTTTGCCGAGGAATCGTAGAAAACCGGCCGGAATTTTGGCATCACGAATATCAACGCGCAGCGAATCGTAAGACGGTGGCGGATCTTCGGCCATTTTTTGAATTGGTCAGTTGTGTGTTCGATTGGTGAGTAACCTCCAGGCACTTTGGCGCTGAATACATTCAATGTCTGTTCAACATTCAGTTTCGCAGCGACAGTGCCATTGACATCGACGTTGTCACTAGCGGATCCAGGGGACCACGCCCCCTTAGGCCAAAGTGGCCCCTAAAGTGTGGCCACCATTTCGGAGAAAAAAGAAGGAAAACAGAACCCTAAATCACACGATTTTCACTCTAATCTACATATACTACTAAAACAGGATCGTGTGTGTGTGTGGCCCCCTCCCTCGGAGGTGCGGACGGGTCAATTTTCACGGGTAGCTTTGGGTATGCTAACGGGGGAGGGGGGTGGCACGGCACGGGCGCGGCGCTGTAGCGTGGCCGTCGGCACGGGTCCCGTCTAGTACACTTTAAAAGTCCAAAAATCGCGCGCTTCGCTCGTCAGATGCAGCCATATCATTGAAATTTGGCCATCGCGCGAACAAAAAGAGCAAAAATTGACATTTGGCCTACGCGCGCATGCTTACATCTAGTATGGTATTTAGCTTAAAATCGCCCAATTATAAACAAGCACTGGATAAAAACGATTTTTGAAAAATCAAACATGCACTAGATAAAATGACTTTTGGGATTTGCCCTCCTTGGCCGAAAGCTGGATCCGCCAGTGGACGTCGTTTACGTGAGTCATCGCATAGAACAAGGGAGAACAAAAATGAAATAATGCTATGCAGGCCGAGATCGATAAAAACTGAACGTGTCACGTGCCTCCGTACTGATAAAGTTAAAGATTACCACCGCTGCAGTGTTGCTGTTGCAGGGCCACACCCGTATGTAGGCAACTGTATTGGGCAAATTCCCGAAAAGCATTCTTATACGAGCATGTGTCAAACCGACGACACTTTTAGATACATGAGTAGCAAAATGATTGTCAAATCAGAAGGATTCAATGCGGGAGAGCCTGCAATAAAATTCTGTGCGTGAAAATCACACGTGAGGAATAGTTGCACACCCTGACATAAGGGAATACCTGGTAGCTGAGCATTTTCTTTTCCAGAATTGCATTGCAGCGCGGCACGTCAATCGAAACCAGCAAAGCGCAAGAGACTGAGATCAATTTCCAGATTCTTGATTATTTAGCAGCGTCTTTTATCAAGGGTAACGTGGTTTGTTTCGCCCCAGTGCTGTTTTATTCCAGGACATTTGTGATGTAGCTTCTTGTTACGACCATGGTCGGCTATTTCTGCATATGAAATGTTGTGCTAACGAACCAAAATGTTGGTTTCATGCATTAGCAGGCAAAATTCCAACGATGCTGTTTTCTGTTTATTAAGTAAATGAGCGACAATGATACATCGCAACAGGCTTGCGAGTCAATCTGACCACAAACACAACCACAAAAAAAATCAGATCAACGGCGTTAATCAGTCCCCAAATCAGTGAAAAACGTACATACGTCCCGCTACACAAAATTTATTTGAAAAACGAGAAAAGCGAGTGGTGCCATACTGTGGGTATGCACATATTACCTTAACTCAGGGTTGGACAAAAAACGACGGCTTTGTTATTTCTTAAAAAACGACGTTTTCTTAAAAAACGTCTGGGTCGTTTTTTGTTTCTTAAATCCTGATTGATTTCCTTGATTTTCCATAATTTTTCAGGGAAAGTACCCTGATTTTCCAGGAAAATCAATTTTTTTGTCCCATTTTTTTCAAAAAAATTTCGACTAATTTTTTACTTCGCCGAAATGCGTCGATACACGGAGTTTGACTTTCAATGATGACCCCGGCCAATGTTGGTCTCATGATGCGGGTCAGATATGGGATGTTAACAACTCGCTAGAAAAGGGTTGAAACCCGTTCATTTTGCCTCAGGACACATAGAATTACTTCATTTAACCAAGTTTTCTTTCCAACATGAGCGTTTTTCAATTTTTTTGGGGCATATTTTGGTCATCCGGGCGTTTTTAAAAAAAGTTTTTTTAAAAAAAGCGTTTTTTAAAAAAACGATTTTTTGAAAAAAACGTTTTTTGCCCAACCCTACCTTAACTGGGCTCGACTGGTAGGATCGGCTTCAACTTCGGTTTTCAGTCCCTAGAATTTCTCTGTTACGTAGATTCCACTCTTCTGCGTGAGACTGTTCGTTCTGCCCGTTGTTGCAGACAACGAGCGTGGGAGCATGTTTTTGAAGCAAACAGCCAGGTAATACACGAGTTGCACAAACGTGAGCAGTGACGCGCCGAGGTAAAGACCTGAGTATGTAGTCATCATCACAATGCCGGAGTTTTTTCTGCCAAATTTGCGATATAAATGCTCAACTAACTGAACAATCCGCCGATTGTTGACAGCAGAGAAGACAACGGAATCTTCTCCTTGAATCGAATCATCTGTATTTGCGTTGTCGCATAGTAGATGTTGGCCTCGACGAAGTTGCCCGACATGTAGCTCCTCATCGTGGCTGCGTGTCTGCTTCCGTTAACTACGAACGGCTCAAAGAAATTCTGCAAAATTTTTATTCAAGGCAGGTGTTGCGCATTCATACAAGGTTGCGAGACATCGTCGCTCTTTGTCACATGGTCGCGTGTTTTGTGAATTACAACATATCCGGCAGTTAGGGAAGGCTGGAAGCCTAAGCCGAAGTGTAGGCCTAAGCCTAAGCCTGAGCCCAATCATAAGACTAAGCCAAAGCCTTAGACTGAACTGAAGCTACATAGTTGAAAACACGCGCGACGATGTCCCAGGACCTTCATACAAGGCACTGTACTGAGTGCAGTAATGTTGGTCTGTTTCGCCCTGTTTTCGCAGACAGACCGAGGCGCCAGGGCTCGTCAGTGCGAACGCCTCTGGCAAATTTGCCTCCAAAAAGCCCCACCAACAGATCTTATTGCTGATCTGTAACATCACTGCGTGCAAACTCATAAACAGAGTTTCGTCACATCTGCGCATAGCGAGCGCAGAATAATAACGACGATTTGACCTTGAAGTGTGAAATCTTTTGCTTGGCAGGTTTGTCACTGTCCTGCACTGTGTGCGTGATGCTTCGAACGTTCACGTTGCACGGCGGAAGACAACGAGTTTTGCACTTGGCTCGGAACCATTTGAAATATCTGAATTCGACGTACGTGTTACAAATTCAGAAGCAGCCGAAAATGAATTGGAACAGCTATTTCAAGGAACAAACACAGCAAAATCAAACCAACTGGTTCGTGTCAAGATTCTGGTTCCGCAACAACAACATGTAGTTGGTCATATTGCATATCAAATTGTGATGTTCTGGCTTCAGTTCGGCCGGAATCAGGCACGGATTATAGAGGTCGGTGCGTATATGCTCATGTAACAATGCTTCGAAACATTCCATTTCGCACGTGTTCGCCTCAAATGGCCCTGCATAAAAATTTGTCATTTTTTTGAGGAAAGACGAATCATTTTGTGAATTGAAACGACAGACCTTTGTAATATACTAGTTGCGCCGACTCTTGGGGCTGACAGTCTGGCGTGTGCAGCGACCACCAAGTTTTGCTCGGAATTGTTGTCTCGGTCAACGTCATTCCAACCTTCACATGACTGCCTTGACATCGAAACTATTTCTGTTGCGTCATGTAGATTAAAAAGGGAAAATAATTTCCAGTTTGTATTACCCGGTGACGCAATGAGCATGTCGAAGAAGCTGGTATACTTATGGAACGTTAAGCCGATGACCAGTCCTGAGTCGAACGTATTACCAAACGCGACGTCATCCAGCCATTCGTCTTCTCCGGGATTGAAGTACAGTTGGACACCTTGCCACTCGCCTGCCAATAAAACCTTCCTTTTATTTTCCATTCGCGTGCCCACAAAGTGCGGTCAAATTACCCGGTTTCTGTTGTTGGTATGTTTCTTCGCTGCCGTTTGCGGACGGAATCTTTAGCGCCCAGCACAGACCGTAGTCGCTGTTCGCAACTGGCTCGGCGTATGCGCAGCAATCGAACGCTGTGCCCGGCGCAGCAGTACACCTGAATGGGTCATACTTATATCTGCATTAGGGCGGACTTAGGTTGAAGCCGGAACTATTTCCGGAAAACGCATTATTTTTGCATGTAAATTATTTCCGGGTTCCGGATTCCGGATTTCACCCAAGTTCACCCTTACATGAATTACGCAAACTAACGCTCTGAACTAACATCACAAGCGTCGCCTCACAGCTGTGTCCGAGGACTTTGATCAAGTCGACGACGTTCTTCGGCAGCTTTATTTGATCGTCGGCATAAAAGTCCTCCCACGCTTTGTGCACACTGGCAACATAATTGGCATATTCCGGCTCATCGAGGTGCATCAGGCCCAATCGCTTGCCGGACATCGCTGAGTCGAACGAGACCATAATCGCCGAAATCAGCTCGTTCGACAAATTGTACTCTCTCGCCTGCAGCAATCGAAGTTTTTACGACTCTGATGAATTAAAATTCGTTTCTAAATTCCCTGAAACAGCCACCTTTGTCCTATTGATCGTGTTCATATTACACACGACGACGTACGGGAACTCGGGAGCGTCGCCGTCGCTCGAGTAGCGCACCTCGGTGACGAAATACGGTCGCGACATGAACTGTTCGAAGACGTCTTGCGATTGAAATGCGGCAATGACAAAGCCGAGCGCAATCAACAGGCACAGCACCCAGCGCCAGATGCCCGAAGCTGAGACGGCGTCTTTGATGCAGTGGAACGTTGTCTGGTTGGCCCATTCGCGCGCCGTAGCCGAAAACGGCGGTCTTTCGTCCATAATTATTGTCAAATAAACCGTCCTATAAAAATTTATGTTTATTTATGAAAAATTTATGGTCTCTTTCTCGGTTGGTCTGTCACGCAGACAAGAGTGACTTATGGTTACGTGCGTACACACATCGTGTTGTGCAAAAGTTGACACAGTGCCAGGCAATGGGTCATATTTTCGAAACGGTGTAAAGGTCAGTTGGGTGTAAAGGTCGGTGGAAAGCTCGGTGTGAACTTGAAACATTCCACGTTAATAACAGGCGATGTTTCACGTTTACACCGAGCTACGCCGACCGTGCTTTCGACCGAACTTTACACCGACCTTTACGCCCAACTGACCTTTCAACCGTTTCGAAAATTCCACCCAATATGGTCAGGCTTGATCTCACCCACCAGGTATGAAAGCAAGTGAAACTTGAGAGCTTGCAAACAAACCTGCATCCCATCTCTCAACCCTTGCACTGTCATGTGACATTACGATTATTAGGTTTCATTGCCAGTGCAAAAAATAACAAGGGCCGCATTGGGCACCTAACGCACACCAATTGAACAAGTTTTATCCGATCAATATATTGCCCTGTAATCACCACCCCGTTCCACTGGAATTCGTTTAGCTGAGCGAGGTGTAAACTGCACTGCACACAGGTTTCCGAAGGGTATTATGCTTGCGCACTACAGGCCTTTTTCGACCAGCTGCCCGATGTTACACTGAGGTACATATGCAGATATGCATGTGTTATATAAAACAGTTTTGACATGCGTTCCGCGTACTGTGTGTGTTGGTTCCAGTTAACCACTATTTGACCTCAATTGAACCCAATCGAGCCAGTGGTCCGTAACAAACTTTTTAATAGAACCCCATCTTGTGAAAAAAATTTTTACTCTAATTTCAAAATTTTTATTCCATCCAAAACCTGCCAAACAAATGAGCGCTAAAGCGGAAAACAGTGGTATTTTTGTTTCATGGTGTGTTCTTAAGTGCGTTAAAAGCACTTTTGACACGAAGACTATGCTATCCAATGGTCAATGAGTACCAATTATAGTTAGGTAGGTACATACACGCCCGTATCTCCAGGGCGGTGTGGGTGTCTTTGGTATGGCTTTCTAATACTCGAGACGGAAAATATTTGTGAAATTAACTCATCTAGGCACACAACCAATGCAAATAAGCCGCACACAGTGTTCGGTACTTTGATCGACTGGCGCTTCTTGGTGGCCGGACTCCGATATACAGTATGTGTAGAAAGTACATGTATGTGATCTCATTTGAGTCGGTATTGCATTGTGGCAGTGATCTTTCACGAAAACACAGATTTTTTACTGTTGAGTAGTCTGCGCTCTCGTGAGCCTGCACCAAATTGTTTTGACTTATTGTTTGTTGGATATGCTTACTCTTTTCTGCATCAGGACTTCGGAGTATTTTCTTCATCGCCTGCTGTTTGATGGTGAAGTTTCATGTCCCACTGTTGTATCGCAGATTCATCGGTGGCATACAAGTGAGCCGCAAGCCTGCCGTTTTTTGAGCAATGCGATATGCTCTTCCTGGCACGCTTGAACCGAGAAATTACCCAGAACTAATTTAAGAACAAGTCTCATGATGTTGTTGTGTGTCTTTGAGAGACGAACAGCACCAAATCACGATACACAGAATATATTGCCGAATTTTCGAAAATTCGGCAATATATTCTGTGTATTGTGATTTTTGCTGCCGTTCGTCTCTCAAAGACACACAACAACATGATTGCATCACGGCACTGCCATCCCGGCAACATCAAAGCTAAGTCTCATGATTTGACAGGATTGTGGAACAATGTGTTCGACTTTGACCTGCGAATGAGTCATTCATGGAGGGTGCACATACAGTGGACAGGTCTGTTGTAAAACTTATTTGCACTAGAAGGTGATGATCTGACATTCAAGGGTCACAGAGATGGTCGCTATGGTGTGCAATTTTCGGAAGAGCAATCGCGCACGAAACATCATTGAAACACACAGTTGATGGGCGATATTTCAGTTACGACACGGCATTTGGGAACCCATGCCTGTCAAAAATATAATATTGCGCTAATCAGAAAGGACAAGAACAAATGTTTTATTTTTGAAAAACTCATTTTTGTCTTCCGCCGTGCAACGTGAACGTTTGAAGCATCACGCACACAGTGCAGGACAGTGACAAACCTGCCAAGCAAAAGATTTCACACTTCAAGGTCAAATAGTAGTTATCTTCTGCGCTCGCTATGCGCAGATGTGACGAAACTCTGTTTATGAGTTTGCACGCAGTGATGTTACAGATCAGCAATAAGATCTGTTGGTGGGGCTTTTTGGAGGCAAATTTGCCAGAGGCGTTCGCACTGACGAGCCCCTTGGCGCCTCGGTCTCGGGGGCAGATGGTTCTAACTAAGAATGTCGACCATCAGACTTTTCTCGAGTAATCAACGCACATGAGCGCAATGAAGTGTGGGGGTCAGTTTAAGGATGCTGTACTTTTTGGCACGATATATGAATCGGTGGTTATCGTGACATAAGGCCAATTTTGTGTTGGGATCCCACTATGGGGTTCTGACAGTGGAGACACGCTTGTGTCTGCGTCTTCACCCACCACTGAAACAAAACCAACGCAGTGCCCCACGCGCATATCAATGCTTTTGAGGAACATGGTAACTTGTCAAGTTATTTATTTTTTTTTAATTTACCGCCAGGTATGCATTTGACACCCTAGGTACCATCATTTATAGCGCACTGATTGCGCATCGTCTCAGAGAATGGCACTTGTTGGTTTAGTACCGAGCAAAGCTGTGCAATGAACTTCCATGCAACCTGTCCTTTCAAAGCTTTAGAAATTGAAATACATAAGTGTCAAACATCAGTCTCCAGATTGCTTTGGTATTGGCCGCCGCATCTGATGTTGGATTCAATGTTACGTAAAAACTACTATTTAACTTTCCCACGAAAGTCAAATTATAAATGCGGAAAAAGCTTCGAATGTTAGAGAGCAACAGCTATTTTAGATTAAAATAGTCTGATATCTTGTCGGTATTTTATCATGAATGACATCACAGCGCATAAACTGCGAACAGCACCTGTGCTTAATAATTAATCTCAAATAAAAAAACACGAAAAAAGTGAAAAATGTTACCCAGAATTCATTAACAGTTAGTAAAATAAAACAAAAGTTAGCTGCGCGCGTGAATGTTTGAACCCGCGACCTCTCATTCTTAAGTGATGCGCTTTAGAAATTTCGGACATAAATGCTTCGACACTCTACTTCAAAAACTATAATACATACATAACTTATGCGTGCATTGCTGCATTGCCTATTGTGCTGGCTGCCTGCCTGTGTGTGTGTGTGTGTGTGTGTGTGTGTGTGTGTGTGTGTGTGTGTGTGTGTGTGTGTGTGTGTGTGTGTGTGTGTGTGTGTGTGTGTGTGTGTGTGTGTGTGTGTGTGTGTGTGTGTGTGTGTGTGTGTGTGTGTGTGTGTGTGTGTGTGTGTGTGTGTGTGTGTGTGTGTGTGTGTGTGTGTGTGTGTGCCTTTTTTGGTCGCGCGCTTCTTATTTGTACTTTTTAGTCAAAACCGCTTGTGCGAATGCCCTAAAATTACCGGATGCCTTAAAAACACATCAGAATGATGATTTCGGTGCACGTATGGTTCATTGCTCAAAAGATGACAGATGATGATGAAACCATGCAAGTCTCATTGCCGGCTTATAGTAATGTCGTCAAATCATGTCGTCACACTTTGTCGTCGAATCACATTATTTTCGCGCTCATTTGGAGCTCATGTATTGCTGCTGGTTCGATGACTACATTTGACGACATGGTTTGACGACAAAACCTTTAACCCCATTGCCTAGCTAACCAGGTCACACAAAAAATATCGGCGTAAACAAACGGCGGAAAAGAGCCACGACGGCGTCCGTTTAATATAAAGCTTTTTTGAATAAGACAAAACAGTTCACGTACATATCGGAGCAAGATGCCTCAGTATCAATACATACAGGGGAAGGAAAACGGCGGCCGATCTTCCCCGACGGGCGAGACGGGCGAGAGGGCGAGAAGGGGCGAAAAAAATTCAGGGCGAAGGGGCGAGAAATGTGTCCAATAAGTAATGCACCACGCTTAAGGATAGGCGGCGTCAAATTGTGATGCAATGGTAACGGTTGTTGCAAAACTGATGTTTCGCGGCTCCGAATTACTTGTTCATACACATTAACGCATTTACATATGCAAAAGCGTAACAGTTCGTTGGAGGTACCCGTTTTTGTACGTTGGTCTGTGAACGTGACAAAATCAATTGTTGTGCATTTCGAGTTGTGAAATCTTTGGCCTTGGAGACCCATGCAGCGCACCGTTGTATGATTCATGCTATGCGCCAGCAGACAGGTTTTCTTGCTGCAAACAGTTGAATTTCTTCTGTGGATTTGAACTGGACGACCAAAGTGGTTCAATGTTTCTCACGCCGTTTACAGGATGTATTAGGGCGCTGAAGCCGTGATGGCTTCACATGCCTGTTGTGTGCTGAAACCAATACTATAGTGTGTCATTGCTTGACGAAACAAACAGTGGTAATGCACAAAGGTGAACAAACTGCTTTTAGGAACACTGACACCCTTTCAGATTTTGGTCTTTATTTACCGTTTGTCTTCAATGACCCATATACTCGCGGAAAAAATTATCGTATTCAAACTACTGATGTTGATAATTGACCTCGTCATTGCCGTTTTTGACGCGGTTTGTTCATTGCCCACGTTCGCCGGCAAGTTGCATCATTTCTGATTTAAGAATATCGTCTCGCATTTCATCTCGCTGCTGCTTGTTTTTAGGGATCGTGCCTTCTTTTAGGGATCGTGTTCATTAATTTGTATGTACATAACACAGAGATTTAAATGAACTCCACAGTTCTTTGCTACGGTTCTTTTTTCAGGCTGACTTTTTTCTTTGTCGCTGAAATTTGTAGTCCCGTATAGGTGTTTTTATGAATGATTAAATTGTACGGGTTTTTCATTCAATGTAATACAGGCTGCACTAAAAGTGAAAACATAATTTGTGGCTGGTCCGTTACGTTTTTTTGCTGTTTTTCTTCCGACTTTTTCCTTTTTGTCGCTCAATTTTTGTGCTTTCGCTGCAAACTTGTGAATAATCAAATGGTGCACGATCCTTTCATTTGTATGTTTCGGGTCAAGTCTGTATGAATATCCGCATAACTATAGTATGAACACAAGTTTATCACAATGAATGAACACATTAACAGGAAAACGGCTGATGTTTTGTTTGAACACAAAGGGTGGACGGATCCAAAAGGGACAAAAGGGCCATGCTTTTAAATTACCTCCTGAGGGCACCATTTCGAAAAGAAAGAAGAAAAAAGGATACTAAATCGCAGGATTCTCACCCTGATACACTTCACAGATATACTGATAAGTTCGGAAATCAGATGCCTATTTCCAATGAAAATTGTCGGCCGTACAAAAGGGGCCAACATTTCGCGCGCCACGCCTGCATGGCAAATCGTTGGTACATTTTCACAGGTACCAGATAAAAATGACTTTTTTGATTTGGCCCCTCCCTCAGCCAAAAGCTGGATCCGCCATTGTGTGTTGAACATACTTTTTTCTTTGACCACACAGCTTTATTAGCTGCTCATCACACGGTACGCTCGTGAAGGAATCCGCCCGGGAAACTGCGTACCAAACAAAAACTACGCCTGCGTCCATGCAAAAATAATTGGGTCCGGTTGGTATTTATGCAACAAGACGTTCTATTCACCACGACATTAATTTTCTGACGTCAGAAGCATTTTCATACTCAGGGGACCTAATTTTTATGACCCACCGCCCGTATGCCAGCACATTTTTCAGAAGATCATAACGCCGATGGCTACAATCCGATAGCTTTAAAGGCTCCGTGGAACGTTATCTAATACCCCCTTTCTTCCGTGGATAATGTCTGCGAAGAACCACGTCTTCCAACTTGCTAATTGAAGATATCGAGCGTGTCACTTTGCTTTGTAATAAAATCAAATCACGGCATCAAATCCGACCAGCTGCTGCATTTTTCGGTTTGGGTTTCTTGAATATAAAAATCAAACTCTGTTCCGACATTAATTTTCCGCGGATTTAAGATTTTGCGAGTCTGCGAGTTGGAAGGCGCGGTTGTTTTTTTTGCACACAATTTCAAGCGGATGCCGTCTTTCATGAAAATGGGATGTTAGGTGACGTCCGACACCCCCTTTGATAATTGGCATGCCTGAAAATGCGGCAGCAGTGTCGAGGGCACCCTGAGCAGGTCAGCTTGAGTGCCTACTTCAGCACTTTTCGTTTCGGTTTCCTAGTTGGAATTTCGTTGACATTTTCAAAGCTGTACAGGCTGGTTGTGTGGCTGTGCCTTAGGCCTGATGAACAAAATGTTTCACGTCTACCGAACTTCTGCGTCCCGGCCCCGGGGGAGCGGGAGTGAACTAAAAAAACGTCTCGCCTCACTGTAACCGGGACCGACTGTACCATATTGGCCCCATGCTCGCGCAAGCTATGGCCCTATTAAGCCGCAGCGTGTGCTTGAAAAATCACAGATACTGAGATTCACACAAGATTACAGCAATGTGAGTAAGTATGCATAGGTTAATTAGGTGACCATGTGGTTATACACATATACAGGTACCTATTGTCAATACAATGAATAGTGTATCAAATCCAAGGTTGCAGGCAAGTGTTGGCTTGATGCGATAAAAAATAACCCCGTATCGATCATGGGAAAGATTATTATGTATGAAGAAAGGTTTTCACAGGCACGGAGGGGAAGCGGAAGGGGGGATATACTGTACGGAATGGTATGTTTAGGGTAGGCTGAGATGGGGATATGGGGGGGGGGGGCAATAAGTTCGGGCACATATGTAATTAGATGACAAGTGCCACGTGTGAAAGGCATACAGTATGTACATACCTGCGCACAAAGATGCACAAAAGAAGCAGCCGGGCAGCGCGAAACGCACAAGATGTACCCTCAGCTGACCAGTGCCACCACAGACCAAGCCTAATGTACATCCGCAGAGTCGTCCAACAACGCACCACAGTACCGAAACTTGGTTTCGATACGACATGTGGACCAGGTACAGTATGTAATGTACTGATAAGGCAGTACTATCATTGTCACGTATACATGGGATCAATGATGACTCGACAATAATGTGCTAACAATCTCAAACATTGATTTTTGAACCATCTCGGAATTTCAACAATCATATGAAATATAAAAAATCAAATATCAAAAACAATCAGAGAATTTGGACCCACTATCCTTGCGCTTATGGTTATGGTATGAAAACAAACACGTTAGGGCTTTGCGGTGAAAACTTTCTCACGGAGCGTTATATTATTATCTCTTCACGCATAACCATATGAATTTAGATTTTGGCGGCGTACTATTAGATGTTTTTTGTATAACCAGCCCACACTCATATAGTCAGGTGTGTGGTGTTGGGTGGTGAAATAAAAAGCAAACCGACTGTTGATAAGGAGCACAGACATCTTTGGGCATGCTGTTATGTCACTCAATCTTTCCTGTCTTTGTCAGTAATCAAAGAAATAGTGTATATGCTGCTTAATGCTTATTTTGTGTATGTTCGAAACAACAAACTAAGTAAAACGAAAGTACTAACTTGGTTTTTTTGCAAGGCGTAGATAAAGTTTGTGCTTGAGCAGGTGCTGTTTTATGAGAGAGCAGCTTGGTGAATGAAGCCTGATATACAATTGTGTTGTAGATAACGGAAACAATGTAGTTTTGAGGTGTCTAATATTATTCTGGCCACAATTTCACAGTAAAAAAATGAAAGCTTGCTGCCATGCCACAACCTGTGGACGAAAAAAGGCACAAAGCAAAACTTTAAAACAGGGGATTACTATTCAGCGCTGACTTCAATGGAGCGGAGAAACCGTTAAATAATAAGAGAAAATAATCCTAGAATTATTCACTTCATACTGAGCCACAGGTCGTGAAGGGTTGTTAGTAAGCCAAAATGTCTTGTGCATTGCGCGCGGGGGGATGACTAAAGTTTATAGCTGTGCCCCGATTTTGGAGCAAATTTATTGGGGCCCAAAGTTTCATTCGGAGCGCATTTCGGCACCAGGGTCTCAGTCCTTGGCTGGTCCGCTGGTACTTGTGTTAAAAAAAAGCTACCGTTGTGTATAAAAGTGCTCACCATGCTTATACACACGTGACAGTCGCATACTTAACACTAATTGTACCCAAATTTTTTACGCACGCATCAAACACCAAAGACACCAGCCAGCCTGTTTGGTGACTGGACTTGACAGAGTAGTGTTGAACACAGTTTAGTTTACCTTTTTCTTGCGTGTGCGCGAGTGAACTCCAAGACACAACACTATGCGCAACTACACCTAAGAAGACAAGGCGCCCTTTTCTGTGCAACTACTATGCAGATTTTCTCTCGTGCATTTTGCCTGCGCCGTGGTGGCGTAAAACACAAAATACGCGTTTTACCTTGGTTTCGTTTCTTACGACGTTTCACCTCGCATTGGTCAGGTATACATGTGTGCAACCACATTATGCAAAACATCGACCGCTATACCAAATATTGCATGCGCGCGTCGCGCGAAGGCGAATGCGCATATGTATATGTATGTACATGATATCAGAACGCAAGTGCGTGCACACTCTCTGTCTAACTGTACACATTACAGCCGCGCACGTACACATACAGTATGTGATAAAAATATGGGAGGGGAATGCCTTATTTTCATAGAACAATGATTGATAAGTTTTGAACCAAGATCACCACTGGGGTACATATTGATTTTTTGCTGGTTTTTTACCAGTTCTTTGGACTTATGAACATACTGTGATGATGCTCTGGGGCTTAATCACTGCGTTTGTAACAAAACTAGATTTATCTAAAAAAATTTCGTCCCAAGTTTCAACGCATGCGTTTTGCACTGATCAGAGAATAAACGTACACACACGCACAACAACTTTACGATCAGTGCACTGCACGTGCATGATGTAACACAACTAATATGTACACATTGAGTAGTCTAATCATGCATGGCAGACCTTGTGCATCACTTTTTACGCAAGTGTTGTCCGTTCCATTACATCGTGCAGGTTCAGGTATGGTAAGGGTGTGCATAACTGACAGTTGGCAAACTTACTGGTGCCACACTGGTGGGATCACGTTAAAGGGGCGGACTCACTGCTAAAAGTGCTCTTTTTATGATTTCAACTTGTAGCTGGGATGTGTGCAATCAGAACGCCACCAACATAAAATTCATCGGATGAAAATCGACCGAGATCGAAGCGATTGAATCGGCCCAACCGGGAACAAAAATAATTTTGGACCAGTTGCATTTTTATTGCAAATCAGGGGAACCTGGTACTCAGGCCATAAAACATTCAAGAAAATAGTCGTTTTTATATGAAAACAAAGAAACATTTCTTGGTGCATTTGATCACTGCGTGACGTGTCTGTCAGCTGGCCGACAGACAAGTGCACCAAACCGATCGGCTTAATCTTGATGGCTTTCTGATCGCGCGGGTCTCAGCTACATGCTGAAACCATAAACATGGCACTTTTGGCAATGAGTCGCCCCCTTTAATATATGTTTGTATTTTCAATACACACGGACCGGCAAAGATATAACAACAAACACACACAACAATAATATGAAGCTGCAAGTCACCATCACATGGATATGACAATATTCGGACGATGTGTAAATTGGCGGTCCTTTGTAGAACCAAAGAAGTCAAGGAGAAAAAGGAACATGAAAAGAGAGACGCGCGAAAATGAAATAAAGAGATTGATTTGAATTTTCTAATTTTTCCGGTCGCCGCTGTCGGTGAGCGGGGCCGACGATTTCCAGGAGATCTTGCGTATTTTACCTTTCTGATTCCACCCAATATTTTTTTCTGATTTTCATTTGTTGTTCAGCTCTTCGAATTTTCACATACGTGAGGCACAATGTCTCGGCCGCCGAACACGACCTCACCGGCTGTTGATATCTTGCGTCGAGTGATCAAAGTTTGTGGAATCAAGGTTGGCTGGCTAGATATTTTTCTGGTGCTCTTCCAGCAGGGACGGCGCTGGGCGGGCAAGGGATATATAGTCGCCGAAGAATCGGTTCTTTATATTCTTGAACAAAAAGAAGAAAAAACCGAAAAAAACAAAGAAAACGGTGAACAACCAAGGGCGGATCCAGGGGGCACAGGGCATGGGCCATGGTTGGCCCCTGAAGGGGGGCACCGTTTCGGAAGAAAGAAGGAAAAAGGAAGGACACCTTCCGTAAAACCTAAATCAGAGATCGGAAACGGGCCGGGTAAAGTCTGCCTGTTCCCCCTCCGGACCAAGGAACTACACTGACCCTGATCAGTGTTGGAGGTGGGGGGGGCGGGGGGGAAGCCCCCCCCAGTACAGTAGGTATCCCCCCTCGCCTGGTACAGTAGGTATCCCCCCGATGTTTGGCATGGTACAGTAAGGTATCCCCCCCCCCCGATTTTCACCCCGGTACAGTAGGTATCCCCCCGATTTTGCCCCAAAAGTGCCAATTTTTGACCAAAATGGCCAAAATTAGTGTAAAATCAGTGGTTATTGCCTCAAGTTACCCAAAATTCGCGCGCTACGCGCGCAAATACTACGTTTTCACACGATTCCACACATAATAAAAACATTGAAAATTTTCACCCCAAAACCTAACCCCCCCCCCCCCCAACCCCCCCCCCCGAACCCCCCTAGGTACATACCGTAAAAACCTAAATAGAAGGGGGGGGGCTCTATTAACTCACTGACCCCATTTTGGGGGGCTCTATTACGGGGGGGCTCTATTCCGGGGGGCCTCTATTAATTCACTGACCCGAACCTGAAAAAATTGTTCCCAAAATTACCCCCAAAAACCCCTAAAAACGGGTTTGAAAGGATGTTTTTTCGCTTGTAATCGCATTTATTCGTGTCTATTGGTCAATAAGAGGCGTATTATATGCTCTGAATGAACAACGAACGTGCATAAATGTACCTGTGCATCACTATCAAGCCTTAATACACTGTATAGGGGATGTTACTTAGGGGGGGCTCTATTAATTCACTGACCCCTTTTTGGGGGGCTGTATTACGGGGGGGGGCTCTATTCCGGGGGGGGGGGGCGGTATTTAGGTTTTTACGGTAACCCCCCCCCCCAGGCCATCGGCTTTGGTACAGTAGGTATCCCCCCTCTCCGAGCGCGGTACAGTAGGTATCCCCCCCTCCAGAGTACCTCCAACACTGACCCTGATACACTTCAAAAGTTCAAAATTTGCGCGCATTGTCACATTTTATGTAATATATTGTGTAAACAGCGCGCAATTCTAAGCAAGCACTGGATAAAAATGACTGCAAAAATGAAACAAGCACTGGATAAAAATGACTTTTTGGATTTGGCCCCTCCCTTGGCCAAAAGTTGGGTCCGCCACTGTAAACAACCGTCGTAAGTGGTAAAGCACTGTTGTGGCGCGGGGGACGGGGATTCCCCTTTTAGGGGTATCTATATAGTGACCAACTGAAAAAAAACGCTTTTTCGAGAACAAAAACGAAAAAAACCTTTTTTTCGGAGCCCGGTAATTTTCGAAAATGAATTGCCCGGAAAAATTACCGGTAATTTATTTTTCCGAGAAAAGTGTTTTTGATCTGAAAATGGCGAAAAATTTTCGTTCGAAAAACAAAATAATGCGCATTTTTCATAGTCATTGGATCGGTCAAAAATCGCGTGCAAACTGACCGTGCCGAGCGTGCTAGTTGGCGACAAACATCTGAATCGATTGCTGCCGTCACTCAAAGCCGACAAATTGGTGTTGTCTGGATTTCAGAAAGTTAGCGCTCTGTTGTTGTCAAACTGCAAATGTGCAGGTTCTATATGGCAAGATTATGCAGTGACTCGGTCAGAAAATCGAAAAAATCGAATTTGAACCGTTTCTGTTTTGTTTTTAAGCCGGTAATTTGGCTTCTGTTCTAGCGGACTCAGGTTTGCCCATGCCCAGTGTAGTTCCTGGGGGGGAGGGGGGGGTCCCCCCTCGGGTACGCTATCTCCCCCTCAGGTGGTACACTATCCCCCTATCTCCCCCTCCGGGTACACTATCTCCCCCAATTTTTGCCTAAAATAGGCATTTTTAGGCCTAAAATGGGCATTTTTATACCAAAAATGTGTGATTTTTAGGTCAATGTTCTCAAAAGTCGCCAAAATGCCCTTTTTATGAAGAATTTTTTCCAAAAAGGGGCAAAAATAGGTCAAATTTTCTACCTCAAAAAGTGACTTTTTCCCGAATTTGGGCCTTCCCCCCCCTTCCCCCCCTCGGGGGTACACTATCTCCCCCTCCGAAAAAAACGGAGGGTCCGCTATCTCCCCCTCCGGACCAGGAACTACACTGCCCATGCCCCTCCCCTAACTACATCTCTGTACTGCAGTACACTTGCGTATTTTTCCGCATAATATATTTCTGGAATAAAACCGTTTTTTCCAAATATTTTCCCTGTACTTAAGGATACCCTACCCATGGTCCAAAAACGCCTATTTTGGAGAAAATTTTGTCGGGCAATGGTCTGAAACAGGCTAAAAATGAACTTGGAGATTAAAAAGTGCTCATTTTGAACTGCTTGGGACCGATTTACAGGGGTTTTCACAATATCATTTCGCGACCTTGGAAAATTTCTCGAAAATTTTTGAAAAAAATTTTTTCCAAAAGTTGCCACTTGGAAAAATTTCCGGAAAAATAAAAACGTATTTTTCCAGGCCTCGGAAAAAAAACTGTTTTTTTTTTCGACCGGTCGGGGGGTACCCGTCATCTGGAAGTGACCGACACCCGACATTTGAGAAAAAAGCCGACACCCGACAGTTCCAAAAAACCCGACACCCGACATCTAGTTTTTGAAAAGAAAACCCGACACCCGACACCTGTTTTTGGATCAAAAGCAGGCAAATTTTTGCTCATTTGCATCATTAGTGCATTTTTTTGGCTCAAGTTACTGAATTCAAGTATTTTTACACGGAATAAACACCACAAATGTCACTTTTGCGTCTTCGGCAATTTTCTCTCAAAATTCTTCTCTCAGCAAAACTGATGTTTGAACCGTAAGTGCCGGGTGTCGGGCCAAAAAAACCGACACCTAGAGGCACCCGACACCTACACTTTTTTGGTACCCAACACCCGACATCTCTCTAACCCTACCCGCAGGTATAGGCAAACTACACCAACATGAGCTCGATTTCGTAGCTGGCAGAATAGTGAAACATTCTGACGTGGCTGCTGATTTGGGAAATGTTGCAGTTGAAGAATACAAAGTGGAGCATGATGATTTTCTCTTTCTATTCGTAATACTGATACTAATATTGAATACGCACGCCGCCTTCGAAATCGGGCTCGTGTTCGTGTAGTTTGCCTTTATATACTGCAATACTTGCGTGTACCAATTCACTATCTGCTGAATGCCAAATGACACACATTTCTTCTTCCAGCTGAAGTCGGTCCAACGCTGCGCATCGCTTGGCGAATCAGGCAACACCACCACTGATGATGTCGACCGCGCAAATATGCCGTCCACATCCACCAGTCGTGTATTGTTGCGACCCGATATGTTGACAGACGAACGGAGAGTGAAAATCGTGCGAAATGCTGAACGTTTGGGTGCAAACGTCGAATTTGATGAAACCACGACATCGTTGACCTATGAGAACTTTGGGTCGACCGACCTGCTGCGTGCCGTGCTGCCCGACGAACATCCGTTCGGCGCTTTCAGCCAAATTGGTCATATTGTTTGTGCGGGAGGTGTTTTTTTGCTTTTTTTAGAATCACCATGTGCTCCATTGGAGTCAATTCCAACAGTCCACAACCACCCCACACTACAACACCTTTTTTATTTTTTGGTAAAAAAGCAACGTTGTTGTGTGTATATCACCCGGCTAACGGCTTCCCACGTGATTATGTGATACGAAAACTATAACAAGTTGCTGACCAACAAAACATTAAAAAACATTTGAACTATTCGATCTATCTGCACTACAGGTGCACGTAAATCTTCGTAACGAACACAAACCGTACAAACATGTGATCGGGGAGATTCTGTTGGACAAAGTAGCGGGCTGTGAAACGGTGGTGAACAAAGCTGAGACACTAGATAGTCATAATCAGTTTCGGTCGGTTCTTGCTTCAACTGTTTTTCCTTAATTTTTGTCGATTTTTTCGAAAATTGTATTCGACAATTTTAGGACGCTGCCCATCGAGCTGCTGGCCGGCGAGCCGAAATACGAAACAACCGTGAAGGAAAATGGCATAAAATTGGTGTTGGACTTTCAGAAGGTATTCGAACGGTTTTTTTTGAAGCAAAATTTCGCGAACAAGGAAGCTTGTATGAAGTGAAAAAAAAACTTAATTCTTTTCATGTTTTGCTTTGGATAAGCGTAGATCACACCACGCCTAATACTACCTGTTACTTTTATTTCATTATCGCTGCTGTTTGTGCAAGCACAAGCAATAATTTCGAATTGCAGATTATTTTTAATGTCTCAAGTTTCAAACTGAAATAGATAACTTCAAAATAATTGTTCCAGGTATTCTTCAACCCCCGTCTCAACACCGAGCGATACCGTCTGATCACCAAATACACGCAAAAGGGCGATGTTGTGTATGACGTCACGTGTGGCGTGGGGCCGTTCGCGTTGTTGGCGGCAAAACGAAAATGCGTTGTGTTCGCTAATGATCTGAATAAAGGTCAGGGTTTATTTTTTTCAAAATGGGCTAGTTGCATAAAGCTAGGAAAGTGAAAAATTGAGTAGCTTTTTCTGCTGAAATGCCAATTTACTAGCTTTTTTGGCCCAAATATAAAAATTTAGTAGCTTTTACGCTACTAAATTTGAAAATTTACTAGCTTCTCAAAAAAATTTAGTAGCTAAAAAGCTACTAAATTTGATTAAAAAATTCATGATAAAGGTACATAATATATGCTCAGACAGTGTAGTGGCGGGCAAATGGTTGCAGGGTACCCTTGCTGGGCGGATGGATCCAGATGGTTGCAACGTGTACCCCAAAAGGATCGAAAAAGGGCGTTTTGTCATGCATTATATGAAATCAAACGCATTATACCGGGGTATTTTTGCATTTTGGCCGAAAGGTTGCCTAAAATAGCTATTATATGGAGGTTAGCGCACGAAGCGAAATTTTTTGGGGATATGAAGGTAAAAAACACCCACTTTTGCTCTTAACACCAAATTGAAACCGATGGGTGCAAGGTACCCTCGGGGATGGTTGCAAGATACCTACCCCTTGGGGTGAATCTCTCGATCCCCCCACGCCCCCAGCCACTACAGTGTAGCGTGCTAAGACTCGCAGTAAACATCAACCTTGGTTATACTCGCAGACGGAAAAAAACTTTTCGTTTCGCATATTTTCCATATATTTTTCTGTGGGTACTTTATCGGTTTTTTTTATCGAAAAAAATGTGGGTGCTTTACCGTAAAAACCTAAATACAAGGAGGGCTCTATTAATTCACTCGGATCTCTGAAATTGTTCCCAGAAATACCCCTAAAACCCCTAAAAAGGGGGTTGAAAGGCTGTTTTTTCGCTTATGATCGCATTTGTGGACTGGAAGTCTGCTAGCCAGCGCAACGTGCAGCGCTGTGGCGTGCAAAGCAGTGTGTGCCTGCGCGATTGCATTGGTGTAAGTGCAACTTTGAGCCGCAGCCAGACCGCGTTCCCGTAGCTCAGTTGGTAGAGCAACTGGCTGTCCAGGCCTGGTGGCTGGGAGATCGGAGGTTCGAGTCCTTCTGAGAGCATACGTTTGGTGTGGCGGTTCAAAGTTCACACATTTATTCGTGTCTATCCATCAATAAGACGAGTATTTTATGCTCTAAACGAACAAGAAACGTGCATAAATATACCTGTGCACAACTATACAAGCCTTAATACACACTGTCTAGGTGATTTCACTTAGAGGGGCTCTATTCCGGGGGGGGGGGGGGCTGTATTTAGGTTTTTACGGTATTTTGATTTCGTCAAACAATTGTAACGCAAGACCGATGTGTTTAATTTGTTTAGGAAAAAGTGGCTCAAGGACAATGACTGATTGACAAAAAAGCTTATAAAACACGTATCTCCTCCGGGGTGTTAAACACTCTTCCAGCAATAGCTAGCTTACATGAACATCTTTCGACCTAAAGTCGTCATATTTTTCGTTTTTACTTCACTGAGCACTGAAAAAATGTTGGAGAAAACGTTTTGTTTTAAAAAAAAACCGTTTTTGTTCCACGAAAAATAAATAACAGTTCTTCATGCCAGTATAACCTCGTTATCGGTTCGGTTTTTGGAAATTTGACCATGTTTTGATAAGTCGGCTACGTTTTATCAAGAATGTGAGCGCACCACAAGTCCGACACCACGTGTCGGAACTTAGCGAGAGAAAGACCCATCCAGGTCGGCCTTTATGTTTCTCTTCAATTTTTTGTTCCTTTTTCTTATAATTTCGATAAGTTACGCAACGCTACCTCACACAGCCAGCAACCAACCCTGTTGATCACCCCTGAATGTACTAAAAAAATTGAAACATTTCTTAGTTTTTATGCGCTTTTTGCAGACGCGACCGAATTCGTGAAACAGGCTTGTAAACTGAATAACGTCGACCTGGCTGGTGTGTCAGTGATGGATGCCAACGTCTTCATCAAGGATGTGATTGGGCCGGATTTGTCGAAAAGGTAGCGTGTTTTTTTGCGAAAGCTTTCCTGATGTTGGAGAGTGAAGCGAAAACGACGTTCTGGTCTGACAATGTAGGATGGATGGAAAGGCAAACTACGCCAACACGAGCCCGATTTCGGAGGTCGTGTGCTTACAAACGACTGGAAGGTGAAAATTCTCATGCACGCCGTTGTATTATATAACGTGTACGGCAGCCGTGTGTGAATGTTTCACCATCTGCCACCTCCTAAATCGGGCTCGTGTTGGCATAGGGTTACTATACCGTGATGTTCACTCCCCGTGACTGAATCCCATTCTGATAATAAGAATCCATGATACAACTTTCGACCAACACAAAAAGTTTTCTTGTCGCCGTGGTCGAAATTTTCCGTTTTGTCCAACCACGAGCTCATGAGAGGACTTTTTTGAAGTCGGCTTGTACAGATCCAGTGATGTTCCGGTTCCACGGATTTTGAAAACGAGAGAAAGAGAAACGCACGTATTTGGTAAAAACACGCTCTCCACCTCGGCGCGCAAATTCCTTTTTGACTCGCAAAACATTCGCGTGTCATCACCTCTCTCGGCCCAATCTCTTTCTTTTGTTTTCGTAACACGTGTAACCGGGGGAGCATTATTGAATCTGGCCCAGCAAGCTTTAAAAATAGTCTCATGAGCTCGTGGTTGGACTATACCGCGACTTGATGATCAGTATTATAAACAGAGGAACGAGCCAACAAAATCTTTTTGTCCATGTTTTATTTTAGGTTCGAAACGCAGCAAGCCTCAACCAGCGTGGACAGGCCGTGCCGTTTTCACGCTATCATGAACCTACCGGCAACCTGCTATCAGTTTCTGCCGAGTTTTGTTGGCATTCTCAAAATTGATCACTCGAATGGATCGGAGGAAGCTAATGAAACATCGACGAAAACGCCGCTCGATTTCTGGGTGCATTGCTATTTGTTCACCAAGAATGCCGAAGATGCGACCGCTGCTGCCATAGAGACGGTGGGCTAGTGTTATTGTTTGTCGCATCATTAGGTTTTTTTGCTGACCGAGGTTCCAAATAAAATTAAATA
The DNA here is from genome assembly GCA_030248065.1 of Rhynchonema sp. JSB1_4. Taxonomy (NCBI): domain Eukaryota; kingdom Metazoa; phylum Nematoda; class Chromadorea; order Monhysterida; family Xyalidae; genus Rhynchonema; species Rhynchonema sp. JSB1_4. Next base: position 59,090 of record JASAMV010004853.1, read on the forward strand.
GTCTCATTATCTCAAACGGTATTATTCTTTTACTGAATTGATGTGCGCAAATCCAACCGGCCTGATGTGTCGGTTAGTTTAGGACCCGGATGCATGAGGTCCCGGATGCATTGTGACATATATAGTCTCGTGAGAGGGTCCGAAACTATATATGCAGCTTTAGACTACTCTATTAGTATAAGTCTTGCTCACATTTATAAGAAATAAATAATAACACTGCTATACATCCCTTTTTAACCAACTTGGTCATATTATAAAATTGCAAATCGTCCAGCGCAAAAGGTGTTCTCGGACAATTTGTTGACAAAAAAACAGTCCGAGTTCGAAGATAGACTGATCACCATCATTGTGCCAGAAAAACCGGTCGGTTATGTTTGCAGGTGCACGCGCAGTTTGGCGTGTACTCGTCCGATCTGCACAATGTGACCGTGCACAAAGTACGCACGGTGGCCACGGAGAAACACCAGATGTGCGTTAGTATGAAATTGGGATTGGATTTGTTGACCGATTCTGGGAATGTTGGACAGAAATTGAGTGAACCTGACGATCCGGGCAATTCGGACAGCCAGCCTGACGCGAAACGAGTGAGAATGGAAAGATGATGTCTGTGAATGATTAGTAAAAATCACTTCTATCCACATTGAAGGGCACACGGGAAATACAAAATACAAAAGATTTGTTGTTGTTACTTATTTTATCTTATACTGAAGTTGATGTGCATGGTCGTGCACAACATAATGTGGCTAGTCATGTACAAAAAATAAACATTTTGAAAATAATAAGCATGAATGCGCTCATGGTTTCTTGGTAATCAACCAAGGTTTGTGCCACCACATTACTTCTGGTGTCTATCTACAGTATGTGTACCCCCTTCATTCATATTGGTTTTCTGATTTTATATACGTATATTCCAAAACTCGACATTCAAAACACCCAAGTGAAATGCGATGTTTCAACGTCTATTATTATGTCGCACGTGTCAACGACATCGTTTGCGCGTGACGTTGGTGCCGAAAAGACAACATGGAATGTACACATTGCAATGGGTGCAGTATGTCAGCAATAGGTGAGGATTGTCAAACTTGTTGGCATGGTTTGGTCTAAGACAGCTCACCAAGTTTGATGCTGCTCAAAAATGTTTCTTGCATCACGTAGACGTGGGATTCGAAGTTTTGTCCTAATCTTGTTTGTTTTCACCTTGAGTGCGCTTCAAAACAGAAACAAAAAAATTAAAACCCGCAATAAAAATTCGCCCTCAAGTGCACGAATTTCAGAATACTGTGTTACTCGTACGATTTTATCATGATCCATCAGATTTCGCAAAAAGATCGTCACGCGGTACGGGCCGGACGTGGGTTGTGCCGAGTGGATATTTCGATGCGGCGGCGCGTCGGTCAAATTCAGTCAACACAATCAGCCGATTACGTCACGGAGAGAATTGTGGAAGCTAGTTGACGTAAGTGGGGATATCGGTTGGAAAAATGCTCGTTTTCGGTGCTTGTGTTACAGTGGTCAATTCAAGTGATCAAAACAGTCACTTCGTCAACTCAAGTGGAAGAAGCGTAATTACAAGACCGGGTGTGGAGTTTACGGACATGAAAATAAATAAATACAAAACAGGGTTGAAAGTTACGGGAATGAAAAATAAATGCAAAACCAGGACAGGAAAGCGCTTAAGGACCGGCCTTGTAATTATGCTTCTTCCACTTAACGTTATTATCTATGTATTATTGAGTTGGTGCCGACGCAATAAACTAACGAACTAACATTCACTGCGCAGAAACAACAAAAACAGAGCTACTAGGTATTCTCACGTAAATAAATAAATAAACTCTGTAACTTCGTCAACTCACCCCGAATGCTGCGTATTATTTCTCGTGCTCAATCGGCGCTGCTGTGAGTTGACGAAGTAATTTGACCACTTGCGTTGATCAGTTAGCCGTTCTAAACCGGACATCGAAAAAATGCGTACAGCCAACAAACGCCGGAGAAAATCAAAACAATGTTGTCGCATTGTTTTTGGAAAATAGCATTGTGTGTTTGGCCAATCTTACCCCGGCGCATCACAATTTCGCCATCTGTTGTACTGACGGTGACCTGATGCACCGCCAGTTTGTAAAAACCGGTCAAGCGAGATCTGAAAACGGCTCATATTTTGCCAATTGCATTCGCAGAGCGTCCCCGACCCAGGCGCGCTGCAACTGACCCACATCGATGCTAGCGATAGTGTGATGCACGCACAGGGCTGTGCCAGATATCTGCCGTTCTGCACGCATATTCACACAATGCGCGTGAACTTCTGCGACTATTTGGATGAGAGCTTCCTCATGAACGATCTGATGCCTCAGCGAAACACGTTGACTGATTTGGAGATTGTCTCATCTGGTAAGCTTGCTATGGGTATTGGTCGCACAATGACTTAATAAGAATTGGTCAATTTTTTCCCGATTCATAGAGGGAAAGTGACGGGGCAATGACGTTGCGTTGCGTGAACGCACACAAAGCGTGTAGTAAAGAGAATGTTTCAGACCTGCGGCAACGTGGTTGATCTGCAAGATTATTTTTGGCTGGAAATGTTTTGTGAGAATCACAAATATTGGTCGCACAATGACCATATAAGAATTCATCAAAATCAATCCTGATTTTCACGTTCAGTCACTCTTAACCACTGTGCTATTTGTGATTCTCACAAAACATTTTCAGCTGAAAATAATCTAGCAGATCAACCACGTTGCCGCAGGTCTGAAACATTCTCTTTACTACGTGTTTTGTGTGTGATCGCGCAACGCAACGTCATTGCCCCGTCACTAGCCTGCTTTGCGATTCAGGAAAAAAATTTGACCAATTCTCATAAAGTCATTGTGCGACCAATAGCACAGTGGTTAAGAGTGACTGAACTTGAAAATCAGGATTGATTTGATGAATTCTTATATGGCCATTGTGCGACCAATACCAGTGTAGTACAGGAGGGCGGGGGGCGGGGCCCTCGGGTATAGTTGCCGGTGGAAAAACCCGTTTTTTCCTAAAAACTGAAAAAAAACGTTTTTTTTCAGAGAGGCCAAAATGACGAACCGATATTTTTCCGGACACTGGAAAAATATGGGAAATTTTTGGAGAAATTTCCAAATTTCACAAAAAAACTTGGAGAGTCGCGAGGTCTATTTCTCAAATCGTGCAAAACACCACTTTTTATGTGTTTTGATCGACTTGTCCGGCATGTCTTTTCCGCAGGAGGCAATTTTAGACCATATTCTGTTCAAATATACCCCATTTGAACCGGCGACCAACTTTTACACCAACGGTCCTTGCAGTGATCAGCTATGACGGCATCCGTGCACTAAAGTACTACCGCGCATTACGTCGTCTCCATTTGTACATGCTGTTGTGCGTGAGCGAGGAGGAGAGAGTGAAAGTGTTAGCGGAACTTTACGCTGCACTGCCGCACTGTGACATTTCGTTTCCGCCACTGGGAAATGTTGGCATGGGCCATCGACCTGGTTGGTTTAAGGGCATCCGGTAGTTATATAAGTTGGCCACGGTGTGCCCTATTTATAGTGACGTGGTCGGGCGGCGGGACACAGCAATTTGGTCCAAATCCACTGATCGGAATTTTCGATAAGACGTGAACGGTTGTGTGACCATGTATAATAGCGATCTGCCACCATGAAAAAGATATAATGCGCTGTAATTGGTTGGGGCCGCATTCACAAATCATTTTGCTTGCGTGTCTGCTCGATGCCCGATAGTATATTTATTGTTAATCGTGAATTTTTCTTGGTGCTTTGTAACATTTGTTACCTTAGTTCTCTCTAGTCACCACTTCAAGGCACAGTAGTTGTACGTATATTTCTGTCTTATTTGTATACTGTTTGCGTTGACACGAGGAGAGCGCGAACAACTGTTCATCTTCTTTTCGTTCTCTATTTTGTTTGATTATTTTGCACACCATAGTAATATGATGGTGTATACCTGTTACACAAGTATAGATAGATTGAAAGATGTCAGGTTATTTTATTCAGTACTATTGCTGCCAAATTGCAGAGTAAAAAAGACGCTCGACTCAAAACACGGGAACGGAGCAACGTTGTTGCGATCTTTTGGAATTTCAGAAAACAAACTTTTATGTTAGTTTACGCCTTTGACTCCCAGCGCACACAAAAGTAAGGAGGCCGAATGCACCTTGACCGACTGAAACGGTCTAAGCCGACGTGCACGCGTGCGTATGCGTGCACTGCGCGTGCACCACTGTGTGGTTATACATTGTGCCCGCAGGCGGCAAAGGCGTGCATGCCTACACACGCGTATAGTCCAGCCACGAACTCATGAGACGACTTATTTTGAAGTTGACTTCAACGGATCCAATAATGTTCCGGTTCCACGTATTTCGGAAATGAAAGAAAAAAAACGCATGCATTTTTTAAAAACACGCTCTCCACCTCGGTGCGTAAATTCCCTTTTGACTCCCAAAACATTTGTGTGTTGAACCACGTTGCCGTTCGCGCAAGCACACAACAAATTGAGGTCAGCCAGCTGGAACTTGTCATCATGTCTCTCGGTCCAATCTCTTTCTTTTGTTTGTAAAACCCCGAGTAACCGGGGCATTTTTGAATCTGGCCAAGCAAGCTTTAAAAATCGTCGTCTCATGAGCACGTGGCTGGACTATACATGCAGAATTCACCCACAGTTGCAGCTGGCACTTGTATTTTGGTGCGTGCAGCGAAAGAAATGTGTCAAAGTGAACTTCTTCAGCAGCGCTGCTCGTCAAAGTAGACGAATGTCATATGCGTGCACTTCGGATATTTCGCTCGTTCCGGCCTGCGGCTGCATCAGGGCGAACTTAGGTTAAATCCGGAAACCGGAAATAGTTTGCATACAAAAATACAAAACATTTCCGTACTCCGGAAATATTTCCGGTTTCCGGATTCAACCTAAGTCCGCCCTTAATGATACGACCAGCGTGAGACTGACTACTAAGCAATTTTCTGAAAGGGCACGGACACTTAAACGACACGTCCGGTCTGAATAAATCTGGATTTTATCGTACATGTCATTTTATTTTTCGGTATGAAGACTTGAAATCTGATACGACAGCAACAACAGCTATACAGTGCAAAAATAAAAAGCCATTAAAATTTGAATAAAAAACCTAAGATTGTTGGCAAAAACAGCATCGAATCGAAACGGTATGAATTGAACATTATAGAATGGTATACATACCTACTGTATACTATACTCAGTCGCAGCGACTTGGCACTTGGAAGATACTGCATGGATAGTTCTTGGAAAAAACCACGTGTATTCAACAAAAGCAACCCTTTGTCCAATTGTCATTTGCATCCGAAAGATTCCATACTTCTCGAATTGCTATATGTACACTGTACACATACAGTAGTATGGCAGATTTATCAAAAAATAGAATTCAAAGAATTAAAAAAAATATCACAACAACACCGACTCCGTCCCACTATCGTGTTCGTTGTTGCCGACCCGCACCCGGTCCTTATCGGCTGTGCCCGCTGTCAAGTCCGGCAGTTGAGCGTCGCCTGCAGCTGTCGCGTGCACTGGCTGGTCAACGAAATCGAAATCGAGACCGTTTAGGTCGAGCACTTCAGACAATGAACTGGAATAGAAAGAGAGAGTGCCAGTTCAGTTTTTAGGAATCGGCGCCTTCATTATGAATCTCTTTGACAGTGACATTTTAGTCTGGAGCAGAATACACTTTGTGTGGATATCAAATACGTACATAGGCACATGCGTGATGTGACGCACGATTAGAATTTTGGAGGATTGACCCCAAGGTAGGTAAAGCTGAAGTTGTCAATGTGGATACGTATCTAGTTCAGCACTACATGCTGACGAACAAACCCGCATGCATTGAGCCTTGCACATATGTATACTGTACTGTATAACTGCTCTTCTGCTTAAGGGCGGACTTAGGTTGAACACGGAAACCGGAACACGGAAATATTTCCGTGTTTTGTGTTCCGTTAAAAATTTTCAAGTTCACGGAACACGGAAATATTTCCGTGGCACGGAACACGGAAATAACGCAGACATGCAAACGGTGCTTTTCGAGTGATGGTGACAAAAGTCAGCGCGCTGAAGTCAAAAGTTTGCGTGTTGACGCAAACAGCAACAATTCTGACGGAGATATTTCCGTGTTCCGTGAAACTAAAAAAATCACGGAAACCGGAAATAATTCCGTGCACGGAAATATTTCCGTGACACGGAAATGATGAAATGATGTTGTATGGAAATTATTTCCGTGTTCCGGTTTCCGTGTTTAACCTAAGTCCGCCCTAATGTCCACTGTTCGGCAAAAAGTGATATATTAAAAATTCACCTCCGCCCTCTAACCAATGAATACCAACCGATTAGTGCCTGTGAGATCGTTCTGTGTGAGCAAGCTGCCATGCACTACAGTACTGCCAGCATGTAGTGGCGCGTCATACAACGAACTATCGCTGACGGCCGCGTATAAACGCGTGTCACCGCGTGCCAATGCGTTATTGGTGTTGCTGCTGTGTGCGTTGTGTTGCGAATAGTAGCGCTCGGTGTGACGTAATAGACGCATTGTGTCGTCGGCGAACCCGAATTCACGCACCACACGCAGACGCACCTGAAATGACGCAAAATGAAATGATTATTACTTTTATGTTTGTTTTCGAAAAAAACCTAAAAGCTCGATATACGCGTGTGAAAAATTCTCGTATGTTGTGTTTTGTGACAAGTAATTTTGATCAACGTCAGCAGCGAAGCTTCGGCGTTCATTCAATGCGTCAAAACACCACTAAAGATCAAGGTTTGGGCCCAAATCTAAAAAAAACTAAAATATATTTCTTCCGAAACCAACCAATCTCAACATGCGCATTGGATGATACGCACATCCGCATTGTACAGCCCGAGCGCACGTTTCGCTTTGTTGCAGTATGTCGTGCATGCGTGCGTGCATTGACAGGATGACGTCATAGCTGGGCAGAATCGCGCGACGCTCCTGTGTGCATGTAGAGAGGGGCAGGTATGAGTGCACGGGACTGTAGCGTGTGTTTGCAAGGATGACTTGTGTTGCGAAATATGAGAACTAATATTCGCAGCTTCGAAGGTCAGTCGTATGATGTTGATGTGAAGCTGCGATGTACATTATAGTGCACGTGATGTGCCTGTACAGCCTACATATATGTTTGTCAAGAATGGTACCCAGCGACAGCTTCAGACCTAAAAAAATAGGCCCGGTCGCCTCATTTCCAAGACGGTGAAAACCGTTGTGTATGTATGTTCAGTTAGAAACTTTTCTCGCAGAATCGCACCGTCAACAACACAATTATACTCAACCATCGTAATGTCGGCGACTCTTGCACACGCAAAGACACACATTCTGCATGGTAATCCCAAAATTGGCTGAAATCCCCTTCCAGCAACACAGGGTGGCCCAAAACTCGCGCACGCACCAGTTCCTTCCAGTCCTCATCACTGCTGACCGTGCAGGATGTTGTGCTCGTCGTACCCCCTGTAATCAGACAGTCACACGAATTCGAACGGCGTGACACGGTCGTTGTTCGGCTGCCACTGTCTTGCGTCGATGTGCGTTCCATCGTTTGATATTGGGGTCGGTCGAAATGGGCCTGTGTGACACAGTGATCTCGTATGTGGTGGTGTTTCATGTTTTTGCCAATGTCGCGCCAATGTTTGTGATGAGCTTAATATCGAACTAAGAATTTCGATGAGCATCGATAACCTTTGTTCGCAGAAAGTTGTGTGCTCATGCAACAACCCAATTTTACACGTTGTCGAACAAGAAGTGAATGGAACCGACTAAACCACACTGATATAACACAGCTTGATGCTGACGTGTCTGTTGCATGCTGTGTGAATTTGGATTTTCACACCCCAAACCGTCGTACAATTGGGCAGTTACGGCAGTTAATTGCGGCAGTTACAATCAGAGCGGGTCCAGGGATGCGATATGAAAACAAACAACTATACAGAAACTCACAGCTTTCTGTTCAACCACGTCGGGCGCGCCAACCAGCTCCGCCCGTCTCGCTTGCTGATTGGTCAGCAGCTGGTGATGCGGCGTTGTGATTGGTCGGTTGCGTCGCAGGTGTGTCCCGCCACCCAATGAGGCGGAGTCATCGTCCGCGTCGCCATTGGCTGCTGATGATGTGCTGGGTTGTTGTTGTTGCGTATGCTGTAAATGGGAATGTTTACGCGTGTGCTCGTTGGCCCAAATGCTCGTTACCCCCCCCCCCTCTTGCTTATTTTGTTCTGACGTGCTGCTACATATACGTATAGGTACAGAGGCCAGCAAAAAAATGTTTCAACTCAAACTTTAAAAACAATGTAAACCCACGATCACAGTTTGATTCGTGTGGTCGCCATTCGAATACACGCCATATCCGGCCAACTCCAACTCAGTCAAATTTACGGGCGGGTGTCTGCACAGCAGACGTGTGGACTCTTCCGGGTTTTCAATCAGCCGTTTGTGCAGTTGCGTTTTCGCCTCTTCGTAATACGGCATGAATAGACGTGCGCGTTTCTGGGCCGCTAGTCTGCTGATAAAAATTGCGTGTTATTATTACTATTATTTTTCTGACCACTGGAAACAACAGGGACTGTTGAAGAATCATAAACTAGTTGAGCAACTAATGTAGTTAATTTATTGATCAAAAAACGATTATCAATCAGTTAAATCGACCTTCCAATCAGCCTGGTCTGTTTCGGCTTCGATGTCAACAACATTGTGTCACGTGACAGTCCGTACGCGGCGTCCTTATTGTGATTGAATTGATCGTGATCATACAACCTGTGAGATCGATCGATCGACGATTATGTTATAGTGATTGATTTGATAAAGTTTTACTTTGTTTTTTTTTTGAAAAAATAAAACGAATGAAATTATCGAGCACCATTGCACATCCGCCTGGGCTGGTCCTTGCGACACGACTGGTGCTCGGCTGTCCAACTCTAGTAGACCGCGAGAATGCGCCTGTTGCACAACCTGGAATAGACAACAGGACAATTGGATCATAGACCCTGAATGAACAAGCACATGTACATTTGTGCGCCGAAACTCACCGGTCCCAACATCCTGACATTGACTCGTATATTACGTCGGTCATAGAACAGACTGTTCAAAAGCGTATGGTACACATGTTCGGCCATTATATAGCGAACATGAATATCCGGTGAGGCTAAGTGAGTTTTTGCAATACCAAAATTCCCCCCTGCCAAATCACATCACCCCAGCATCGGGCAGACCTTGTATTGTGCGCGATAAGCAGTGCCTAGATTGCGGACTTGCAATTGCGGAAAGGGGCGGCAACGGCAACCAGCAAAATGCGCACATTGTTGCGCGTAGAATTCACATTGTGCACATTAATGCCGGTGGCTGTGCCTGGCTGCGCACTGGGTCTGACGACGATTTGTGCGTTTGCGCAAGCAGTGTGATATTTTGCACGCGGAACATAAAACCAGCTCTTTTCGGGGGTCATGTGCAGCCATCTGGTGCCTTCGCACCGACGATGACCCGGTGCACCGTCCTCCGTCTGCGAAGATAGACCACGTCGACAAGCGCGCATACCTGATGATTTGGCGGCAATACGAAATCGACACGAATCAACGGCAACAAATTCGCGAGAATCTCCTTCAATTCACCGTCGCTCAAATCCGATCGACGGACGCCTTTGCGACTGATCGAATGCGTCGTACCTGCGCGCAATGTTAGGTGTGGGTGGGGAAATCGGGATCCAATTGATGCACCGAAGAGGTCCTGGTGCACAAGCACAACCTCGTCATGTTCTGAGCGCGCATTTTTTCAATATATGTAATCTTCTTCATTCGAGATACAACAACATTTATTCGGTTTCCAAGTCTTTCGAGGGAACGATTGAACTGCAGCTGTAGTATGATTATGTACATGCTGAATCACCTGCCGATCAAAACAGACCGAAATGGATTAAACAAATCGCGCTGCCCAGTGTTCAGCAATGTTAGAATTATCACCGTTTCGTTGCCTGACGCACAAAAAAACCACCACACTGTGCGTGCACGGTTGCCTTACAGTGACTCTACAATTGATCGTTGACCGCCTTTGTTTGCAGTCATTTTTTCAGAAAATGAAGACTAGGTATCAGAAACCCAGATTTAGGAAATAGATTTTCAAGTCGTTGCTTTGTGATGTTTCACGGAGCCCACACATTTTTACAGGAGGAGAAAAAATGAAAAAAGTTTGAGGCAGGCCTGTGCGAAACACAAGGTAATCCAATAGAAGATGTTTTCAGCGTGTTATACTCAGACGTTGTTCTGTTAAACGAGATATAAACCATTGTGCGAAACGCCATGTGTGATAAATAATAAACGAAACACTCCAAAAAATCAAGCCTTTTTAAAGCACCCTTTTACTCTAGCATAATTTTAAGCATCTGTGGTGAATGAAATAAGTTGTAAATTAGAAATAAAAATCGTCTAATTATCTAGTATTCAGGATGTGCTTTTCGTTTTTCAAAACCCTACACAGCTCACACAATGTTTACCACAACATGCGCAAGGCAGCCATTCAGACCACGCACAGCGCACACACGACGACAACACACAGCCGGCCGGGGATAATGTTTCAGCTTTGTGTGTGTGCGCTGTGGGAATGGGTGCCTTGCGCATGTTGTGGTAAACATTGTGTGAGCTGTGTAGGATTTTGAAAAACGAAAAGCACATCCTAAATACTAGATAATTTGACGATTTTCATTTCTAATTGACAACTTATTTCATTCACCACAGATGCTTAAAATTATGCCAGAGTAAAAGGGTGCTTTACAAAGGCTTGATTTTTTGGAGTGTCTCGTTTATTATTTATCACACATGGCGTTTCGCGCAATGCTTTATATCTCGTTTAACAGAAAAACGTCTGAGTATAAAACGCTGAAAATATCTTCTATTGGATTACCTTGTGTTTCGCACAGGCCTGCCTCAAACTTTTTTTATTTTTTCCCCTCCTGTAAAAATGTGTGGGCTTCGTGAAACATCACAAAGCAACGACTTGAAAATATATTTCCTAAATCTGGGTTTCTGATACCTAGTCTTCATTTTCTGAAAAAATTACTGCAAACAAACGCGGCCAACGATCAATTGTAGAGTCACTTTAATGCTTTTGGTAATACGTATGTGTCGTTGTGTGCTTATAAAAACCACGACCCACACATTTTTCATTCAATTAAAATATTCCTCGACACGAAACAGCAACACGAAACACCAACTAACCACTAAGAATGTTCGGTTCTCTGTCCTCCATCCTTCGAACAAGTTGATGTTCGCCCCATCTGATCACGGTTTGCAGAATGTCCAGTTCGGCCGCTTGCACAAAGTCAGATTGTAATGTTTCAATCAACAGTGACTCCTCCAGGTCGAATAGTAGGGGTGTGTTGATCACCTGGAAATGTGGCCACAAAGAATTGTTAATCTGGCACAGCTACCATTCCTGGCATGCTGATGTTTCACCAAGGAGCGATTTTTGGATTACGAATTTTTACTCCATATGATTAGTGTGGGCTGTGGGGCCAAGATAAATAGACCACGGACGCCAGCAGCAAAGTGAATAGTTGACAGCATCCGTGGCAGCTTCATCAGGTATAGGTCATGAATTCGCATTCAGGCACCACGTTTCAAACCTTAATAACCGTACCCTCAGCAAAGATTTCCGTATAGTCCGTCCATCAGCTCATGGCACTTTGTCTGGGAGGTTCAGGTTCCGTTGTGAAAAGTTGTTCCTCCGCAAGGCAATGTCAGAGAAAACGGCGTACAAAAATAAAAAAACCGATTTCTCTTTCTTTTCTTTTCGTAAGCCAACCGGAACCGGAACATCACTGGATCCTGTCAAACTTTTTAGCTGACAAAAAGTGTCATGAGTTGATGGATGGACTATACGCTGTTTTTTATAAATACCTTGTAGAATTCTTGGCACAGGAACGAAACGCAATGTCGCTTCACGAACGGCGAACCAAACGGCTCAATTGACCAATTGTAGATGGATAGCAGACTGTCAAGGTTGATGTGCTGCACGATAATATCCTCGCAGCCTTGAAAATCAGGGAAACGGAGGTTGGCGCAACACGTTGAAACATTGCGATCGGTGCAGAACACAGAAAATAAATATAGTTGTGAATGGAAAACCGCCGATTTCTGTTAGGGTTATACGCAACACGCACACACTGGTGTACTGTGCCTTCACTTTGAAAAGGGGATGGGCGGTTTGTGAAGCATCTGGCTTACATACATTCATGTCGTCAACCCACATAGCCAACTTTTGGTGCTACTAATTGTATCCCTACTACCATGCAGTTGCGCTCACTCAGGGTCGCAAGCATCTTGTTGGCTTTCTGCCAAAAAAACATCAAACAGCCACCTTGTGCCAACAAGTCGAATTCAATGAATCTCGCAATCTGGTATATTTCGGTCGCTTCGTCGATCGGCGACAGCTGGCATTTACCGGCGGCGATCGCTTGTACTTCACTCAGGCTGTTCACTGATATCGGACAGCCGCGAATCACCTGATGTTTCAATCGGGATTTCACTTGGGTTAATCCATTCGTGAACCGCAGCGCGGTTACGCTTGGGACACAGAATGTGGTAATTGTTTGGCTCGAAAACACTTTAAAAACAACGAAACTACAATTTTGCTGGCATCAGCCACTGCCCGTTTATGTATCACACACGGATGTCAGCGAGCCTCGCGTGGCTTTTCCATTACCGATGGAGATTCAACATGTGTTCCGCGACTTTTCAGGCCCAGAACTTTAGGCCCGACATTTTCAGGCCCAGTTTTTCAGGCCCGGCCGATTCAGGCTCAGCATATTTGACCCATTTGTAGGCTTAGATTTTGGCTCCAGCCGTGCCTGAACCTGTGCAATGGGACTGAACCGTCGAACAATAAATAATTCAAAGATGACATAACACAACACAGCTGTACGCAAATCAAAGTCATCGGTGAGCGGGCAGATTAGGTCCATATGTATAGATCAAACACAGTTATTGCACCCACGCTGTCCAGAATATACAGGACTACCCACAGAGAACCTAAATGTAGAGTACATTTCCCGGAAAGGGGTAGCTGCACTAGCGTCACGCGTGTGTACGATTAATTTGCGTGCAGTACTTGACAGGCAGCATTTTGTGACTTTCCCACGCTCAAGCGCCGCACTAGGTCACACGCGTGCGGGTGCGTGCGATAGTCAAGCAAAAAGTCGATAATTCTCAAGCACGTGCACGCAAATTAATCGTACACCCGCGTGCGCACTAGTGCAGCTAACCCTTTCCGGGAAATGTACTTACATATGCGCGCCATGACCAACCTTTGACAAGTCTACCCTGTCCGTGTACATGGCATGCAGCAGCACGGGCGCGTACACGCGCGGCATCACGCATTCGTCCAGCTCAATCTCGATGCCGTTCGGCTGCTGTGAAACATCAGCCAGTCGGACGCGTTGCCGATCGATCAACGAACGAAAGAAAACAGATCGCGCCGCGAGAATCCACGAATGACATCGGAAGCGCTCGAAACTGAAATCTTGCGCGTGCCTTTTTTTGACATAAGAACAGTAAATTTCTAAATCCGCCACCGTGCAACAAATAAAATACGCCCCATAGTTAATGTCAAGGTTCAAAAAAGTATCGGGGGCGTATTTTGTTGTACGGCACAGCGAATTCAGAAATAATTTACCATACCGAGCACAAAATTGAAGTGCGGGTGTGTCTTTCTGGGATCTGGGCACGCGTGGTCATCCGGTGCATTCGCACTGTACTACATAAGTGTCACCATAGGGCCAGAGGTCGAGGGGGTCGGAATACCCGACACCCGACATCTGAGAAAAGGGAGACAGCCATCTTCTACACTTTTTGGCACTCGACATCCGACGTTCTTCTAATCCTAAGTGTCACGCACGAAAAATTCAACAAAAAACAATGCAGCAAATGGGACAAACCGATTGTTATTAGCATTCGCGCTGCTCGCCCCGGCAGCACCACCGGTCGGTTGCCTCGTCAGCGACGGTGCACCTCCACTGCAATTTGTGCTGTTGTGGTCATACGTGGCGTGATGCGGCATGGACAGCACAAACACCAGCGTGACGTCACCGTCGTGGGGGGTCGATTGGAGAAGACTGAAAATTTCGCGTCGCAATGTTAGCACTATTTGTTGGTGATTGCTGTCTGAAGTTCGGCGCATCTTTTCCCACAAATTATCGTCCCCGGATGGATGGTGTTTTGCAATGCTGTCGAATAAAGCACGTCGAATATGTAGCTCTATTTGGGATGGACTGAGTCGAACAGTGTGGTTTTACACAGAACTTACATACAATTCAACTAAGCCATGCATAAAATGGCTTTTTCCTGGTTGGCAGTTCCTACACAGTTTCTTCTACCAGTAAACTTCCAATGAGTGCTTTATTGATTGTTTACCATCTTACCCAGTGCAAATACGCAACACACATAACTGTATAATACATGTATACTGTGCGCCCACGGCACGACACCAGTAATGTAAGCGCCAGTTGGAAATTAAAAAAGAGTATAAATTTGCATTCGATAAAATAAATACAGCAATGAATTTAGAGGTGACTTGATGCAACAGAGAATGTTTGTGGTTGGCAGGTATGTTTACAACGATGCGGCCTGTTTCTATGATTTTTTGATTTCCAGTAGAACCCACCGTGGGCAAACAAAAGCTTTCTCAACAAGCACCTACGCTGGTATAATTTGTTCAGACCGGCATAAGCTGTAAATCTCACTGCCCATTTTTTTGTAAACTTCTTATCAAAAAAATGATAATCACCATGAACCCCCAACCTGTATAGGTCCTTATGCAACGAGTTCAGCTCGGTCAGTTCAAAGTGCTGTCTCAATGCCGTGTAGTGTTGACTGTCGCGCTCCGAGCGTACGCAATCCAACAATTCTTGTTGATCGTCCGAATACAAATAGCGCAACAGCAGACGGACGTGTGACGGCTCGAGCTGTGAACAGCGCGTTTTTCGGTTTTTATTTCTCTTGAAGACATAAGAACCGAAAAATCACAAATTTTCCTTTCCGCGACTTTTCAGGCCCAGAAGTTCGCAGGCTCGACCTTTTCAGGCCCAGTTTTTCAGGCCCGGACGATTTCAGGCCCATCATGACCCATTTATAGGCTTAGGCTTCGGCTCCAGTCGGGCCTGAATCGGCAGATCCTGAATGGCCGGGCCTGAACCTGAGCCCTGAGGGTGAACCGTCGCACAATACAAATTTTCATTATCAGGAACGGTACTGCTCAGCTAAATTTGCACCTCGTGTGCCCTGACGAGAACTGACAGGCATGGAATTCTCGGTTGTGCAACTTCTCGGATTGCAAAAGTATAAAGCTGCGAGCTCAGACATTCAGCTTATGAGTCCTAAGTGAAACGCCATTGTGTTTGTGTAGAAGTCGGCCGTTTCCAAGGTCCGTGCATGCTGTTCCGTCCAGCACAGCTGAAGTCTCCCATACTGACACAGCCAAAATTTCCAATTTCTTAAGCACAGACTAAAGCCGGCGCTTTTGAAACATCACCAAATATTTCGTGTTCAATCATACCTGAATAGAATCACCTCCATCCAGCGGTATGCTGCTTGGCAGCTCCACGTGCATCACAGCGTGGTCTAAATGTTGGCTCCGGGCCAACGCACTGTTGCGCAATAATCGCCGAAAATACGCACTCCGATAGGCCAACAGTTGTGAGTGGACGTAGAACTTTTCGGCCACACTATCCTCATGGCTGTCGATGGCGGTGCGTAGGGTCAAAACCTGAAGAGGGAAAGATATACTTTTGGGTCATCTGGAAAGGGAAGGGAAAGAAAGGGAAAGGGTTCAAACCAAAAACAATCAGCTGATGATGTTTCATAGATGCTATAGAAATCGTCTGAAAGACAGAAATCAACACGTTTGTTAAATCAGACCAATATTCACGCCCTACATAATGACTGTGAAACATCAGCCAGGCAGCCTTACCGGGTCGGTGTCAACTATTCTTGCATTCTCAAGTACAATCAAATACCTATGCTTACAAATAAAATTTCGACAATTTTTCACATTGAGAACCGAAATTTTTGTGGTCCGGAATGAAAGAAAATTAAATCTTAAAAAATTTAAAAATTCAAAAAAGGTTTGATAACAAAAAAAATTTTTATTCCAACCCTTACCGTGTCGGCGTATCGCGTTGCATTCGCGCTCAAGCTATCAAACTGTTGTTGTTCTGTTTCGAATAATTCGCCGAGGTCATCGCCGGCGCGTCGCGCCATCGGTCGTGCACAGTCGGCCCTGAATATTCAGGGACATTGTTGATGGAAAAATCCGCCAGTGTCATTTACAGCCCGATATCACACTGTACGTATGTACTTGATCGGATTTGCGCCCATACGTCCGCCTGAGCGCCTTGGTGTCACGGGACTTTTTGGATTTAAGGATTTTCAGTTACATAGCTTCCAACAGCAAACAAAAACGTAATATGAACTCTATCGCCAACAACCAGAGAAACGACATTGCGCAACTCATACATATTTTCAGAATTGGTATAAAAGTTGTTTAAGGGCGGACTTAGGTTGAACACGGAAACCGGAACACGGAAATATTTCCGTGCTCCGTGTTCCGTGAATATTTTGGAGAATCACGGAACACGGAAATATTTCCGTGCCACGGAACACGGAAATGATTCAGGGACGCAAACGGTGCTTTTGCAGTGATGATGACAAAAGCCAGCGTGCTGACGTTAAAAGCCCGCGTGTTGACTCAAACAGCAACTATTGACACGGAATTATTTCCGTGTTCCGTTAAAGTAAAAAAACACGGAACACGGAAACCGGAAATCCACGAAACTGGTTTGTATGTAAATTATTTCCGTGTTCCGGTTTCCGTGTTTAACCTAAGTCCGCCCTTATCTAATTTTATGGTGGCATTAATACATTGTGAACCACCGATCCAATGTACATAGAAAGGTGGTGACCTGGCGAATCTAAGACCCAATATCTTCAAGTTTGAGTTCAAATCACGAAGTATTACGCGCACAACGCACCGATTAGTGAGCTCCCTGACGGCTAACGCTGCATCATATTCAACCACCAAACAATGCAAATCATTGGTCGACCATTGTGATATCAATTCGCGGAACTGACGTGCGTGCTCGCGTGCCGCCTTGCCCTGCAAATACAGGCATGTTTGACTTCGACTTTGGCATCAAAGTGTTTGTATATAATACGCCCATCCGTTAAATCTCAAGCCTGCTGGCCATGTGCATAAGTGCATAACAAAAAAACATTGTTTTCCAACCCTGTTTATAATAGTGAGTTTAAAAATTTTGTTTTCCAACCCTTTTATAATAGTGAGTTTAAAAATTTTGTTTTCCAACCCTGTTCACAACAGTGCGTTTTGAGCACAAATATTTCACGTGTCATGTCAAAGTCAAAAACCCACCACCGACCGACCCCAAAGTCATGGGCGCTAATCACCAAATTACATACGGCAAGTAAATGAAACATCACTCACTTTCAGAGCAACAGTCAACCGCCATTGTGGTCGACGAAGAGGCGAACTGAGTCGTCCCGGGATCACGTCACTGTCACCAGACAGGTCTGAAAATTGGAGACAACGAAACTTTCCGGGCCATCTCTTATCAGTGTTTTTTTTGGGGGGGGGGAATGTTTTCGTCGACAAATTCTCAAAAAAAAATCTATCACACGAACGTTTCGAATGATGCGCCGTTGAGCCGCACGAAAATGACGCCGACGACAGCCACGTTTGACTGCCGAGCTTTTGGCGAACGGCGTCGTACCAGCCGCGACTTTTTGACACGCTGAACGAGCCTGGAAATAATTTGGAGCGCTACATATTGCGAGAAAATGAAAGACCGTCTTCGTCAGGCCGCATTCACAATGCAGCGCGTTAGCGTGTTAGCGCGTTAGCGTGTTGCTGATTAGCGTGCACGCTTTTTCCGCACGCGTTTGCATTCACAATGGAAAATTGAAAAAGCGCGTTAGCGTGCGCGCTTATCAGTGACACGCTAATGCGCTAACGCGCTAATCAGCAAAACGCGTTTGCATTCACAATGTCCGTTGGTCTGGGTGTTGGCAAATGCCGAATTTTTTTATTTCCTTTGTTTTGAAAACGGCAACTAATCGCTTTCAAGATTCATTCAAACTTATTTTGATTCTAAAGGAACATTTTCCTCAAATGGAAAATCTAGCTAGTCGCGACAAGAACAATCCATGCGTGCAATACAGTCTCCTTGTCAGGTCATGCATCACAATTACACCACCAAAGAGGATAGACAACACATAAGCAGATGAACAACGTTCTGCGCAACGTTTGCTTGCAGCTAATATAACAACAGCCGAAACTGTTTGCCTCAATCGATTGATAGCGTAAAAAGGCATGCTTCTAAGCATCAAAATGGAACAAAAATATTCTCAGTGAACGCAGCGGGCTTTATTTCCTATGTTTTCGCCTTTTTCGTGGTCTGATAATGTTTTCAAATTAAATTATAAACTTTAGAACCCGCGCATCCAGTGTTAACGCGCAAAAAAATTAGAACCAGTCCTAATCGTGAAAAGCGCGTTAGCGTGCACGCTAACGCGCCAACGCGCTAATCAGCTTTGCATTGTGAATGCAAAAGCGCGTTGCGCATCTGCGCGTTAGCGTGCGAGAAAAGTTGCTCGCACGCTAACGCGCTAACGCGCTAATCAGCTTTTTCCATTGTGAATGCAAAAGCGTGCGCATCTCGCACGCTAACGCGCTAACACGCTAACGCGCTTGCATTGTGAAGGCGGCCTCAGCTCAAAGTACCAATCGAGGCTTGTTTGTTGCGCATAAAATTATTATGCAAATCACGCAATATGTCATGACGCACGCTGGTTTCAGTGTGGACAGTATAGGTGGAATTCACGTTGAGCGGAAAGTTTTGTGAAATGGATACGGTAGCGGTGCAGGACCAACTTCGCAATGACCCGGTTTTCCGGTTTGACGGTTGTCCCGAATGCCTGACTGAATGGCCCAGTATGCGCCAAACTTTCCATTCAAACTCCACGCATCGGGAATTCCACTCTTTTTTACGATGACGAGCAACGTGGACAGACAAGTTCCGACTATGTATTTTGCATTGGAGATCGTGAAACATCACTTGACAGAACTAAAATCAACGATTCAACTATGTTCAACAAACCTGCGCCAACACCGGCCGTGCCCGTTTGCCCGATGGCACCGAAACGACGTCCGATCTGACTTACCAAGTTGGATCGACTGCGACCACCGCCCGAACGTTTGTTGTCTGACAACAAGAGAATAGCAGCATCACGCGACGTATACATATACATAAAATTGTTGCGTTTGTGCTGGTCACTCGGGTTGGTTATACATGCTGATAAATAGTTCGTCTAGTTCACTTCTTATCCCAGAAAGTGTTTTTTCAGCAGAATTCGGCCACAAAACATTTCCGTTCGGCTGTCCGCCTTAGTTTGGTCGCAGGGTGAGGGCTAATGTTACAGCCATGTGGTCCAGTCTGGTCGTCAACTGAAGCAGCCCTAAATGGGCGCGATAAATTATATAACATTGGAGGCACAATATGGCAATAGACGTTCCCTCCATGGCGTGGAAAAACCGCGCGAACAAGAATGTGTATCCTACCCATGAGATCTCAAAAAATTAAAAACTATATTAAACTCGTGCCAACTTGTAAAAATGTACAACTCTTAGAGAAGGCGTGCCTGACCAAATGAAACAGATAACTACGATGGGGCAATGCCGACGAAAATTCAATATATACAGAATATTTTACCAAAATGACACCAGAAACGAGGAACTTTGAAGCCACCCTCTCGTCCTACCCTGAGCAGCAGCGGCGGCGGCTACTACAATCTGTTGCGCAGCCGACGGGGGCATCGAATGTGAACGACGGCACGCCTGGTTGCGAACGTAGCGTGTGCTGCTGTTCGTTGACAAGCTGCTGTGATGGAAAAATATATGTGATAGGGCCCCCTTAGCATAGTTTTTTAGACACTTTTTAGGTGCAATTTGCACCTAAAAAATCAGAATTGCACCTAAAAATTCAGGGTTAGGTGCAAGGTTGCACCTAAAATTTTGGGCCCTTATTTGCTTAATTTAGCATTTATACAGCATCTTTTAAGGTTGGAAAGCTTAGAAACAAAAAAATGCGCTGCGCGGCTTTTCATTCCTTCCAATAAATTCCATCGAAGCATTTGGTCGACATCGACAAAAAATATTGATCTGATTGATTGATTTCGTACACAGTTGGTACCTGGTGTGCTGGTGATAAAAACAAATACATGCTGTACTAGGATCAGTGTAGTTCCTGGTCCGGCGAGGCGGTTAGTGAACCTACCCAGTGCTGTGGCTACTTTTGCGGGGCGGGTAGGGTACATAGGTGGAAAAATCCGGGGCGGGTAGGGGGTAGTGTACCTGGGATCTTGGGGGGGGGGAATCCGGTTTGGGGGGGGGGAGGGGGGAAGATTTTTCGGGGCGGGTAGGGTACAACACAAGTTTTTTCGCGTGCCTGTTTTTATGTACTAAAAAGTACATATATCGCGCGCAGCGCGAAATTTTTTGCACTTTTTAGGGTTTTCGGTCGAAATTTGGGCATTTTTGACCGAAAAATGGGCATTTTGGGGGTAAAAATCGGGGCGGGTAGGGTGCCAGGGCGGCGCGGGTAGGGGGGTAGGGTACCAGAGCGGGGCCGGTAGGGGGGTAGCGTACCAGGTCGGGGCGGGTAGGGTACCATTGGGGGGGAGCGCCGCCCCCCCCCCCCCCACCCCCAGCCACAGCACTGAACCTACCCACTTTGTCGGTGCGGCGGCTAGTGTACCTCCCTGTGGGGGGAAGGAGGGAGGAAGACCAAAATTCAGGAAAAAGTCCTTCGTTGAGGTAAAAAATTTGACCTATTTTTGCCCTTTTTTGGAAAAAATTCTCCATAAATAGGGTATTTTGGCGGCTTTTGACAACACCCGTTTTAGGCCTAAAATGCCCATCTTTGGCTAAAAATGCCTATTTTAGGCAAAAATTGCGGCGGCTAGCGTACCTGGTGCGGCGGTTAGTGTACTAGTGTACCTTGGTCGCGGCGGTTAGTGTGCCTTAGGAGGGGACCCCCTCCCCCCAGGAACTACACTGACTAACTAGAGCAGAGCATGACAACAGTATTAGATACCCACACAGTAAATGAACAGCGAAAGTAATTGATTCGTACGTGACCCCCAAATGTGGATATGGTGACGTGAAAATTTTACTGTTTCGTTTTCTTCTCTATCGGCTCTCAATAATGAAACTAGTACAAAATGTGCTACAAAATGTTGAACTTTCCCTGAAAAGTTTGCCTTTGCTAAAGGAAAAGGCATTCATTGCGTTACAACTTCATTGAACTTCTAAAAGCACGCAAATAGCATTGAACACACAACCTGGCAAAAAAGCCTAAAATTGGCGTTTTTTGTCCAAAATAGGGGTTGCACCTACTTTGGCCAGCTTGCACCTAAAAATTGGGGGGTTGCACCTAAGTTGCACCTAGTGAATTTTGAAAAAAACCCTGCCCCTTAGTCATACTGGAAAATAGAAATGAAAGAAAACATTTTCTGTGTAAAATCTGACTAATCAGCGGCCGAGAATTGAGCGGAACAGAAAATGTTGTTGTCACATGTGAAAACATGACAGCTCAGAGAATTTTTATTTCATTTCCATTTTCCAGTATGCCCTTAGTCATATTGGAAAATGGAAATGGAAAACTTGGACATATAATAATTTTTCATTTCCATTTTCCACAAAGACTAAGGGCGCCCATATGAAACTTGATGATCGGATCGCATCGGATATGACTTGCCGTGATTCTTGCAGGAAGGATGTTAAGAAATTTAGTGATGTCACTAATTTCCTCCAGCTTGTTAGTTATTTAGTCAGGGTCACGGAACATTTTTTTACACTGGACGAAATTAGCTGAAAAACTAGATTTCTTGATATCCTTAAAAATTCAAAAAATCACGTGACTAATGCAGGACCGGTTTCACAAGATCCGATCACCAAGTTCGATATCGCTCTTGATATTTTTATGTTTTGCTGGGACGAATGGCGGTTTGGCTATATTTTTAATCCGGCCGCTAACTGCGTCATGGTCATACAAATATATGAAATATACGCATGCAGCATCAGGGCTGACGAATGTGCTTTGACGACAATAAGCTGTAAATCGCACGCGACTTTCACTCAAAAAAAACACAAACACATTTGTGCGGCCTCCAACAAACCGACCTGCTGAACAGAATCTCATCGTGCTGCAAGTGTGAGGACGCTGTCCGACTGAGTTCGGTGGTTTGTCGTTCGGTTTTGCCACGACGTTTCCGATGTCGTCGATAGAGTCGCAGCCCTAAATTGGGCCGATTTGATAGTTGTTGTTCAGCGAAGGGGCTGGCGTGACCTGAAAAAGGGTGTTTTCTGGTTTATCGATATGTTGCTGGCTGGCTGGCTTAGCTGCGCTTTGGCTCGACGTCACACGGTCTCTGAATGATTTTCGGCGCCGCGCGCTTCGGAGGTTTCTTTCTTGTTGGTTAAATTAACGCTTTAAAGCTCCGACCTTGCGCTGCGGGTGGGAAAGTCCAAGTTCAGGTTCAACCACAAGCACAAGCTAACGAACCGCGCGAGTATTTTTGTCTCAAACCACAAAATTGAAAACGATTTAACAGATCCTTTGAGAGCTTTAGGCTTTTGCGAGACCGTCAAAATAAAAAGTTGAAGGTTGAAAGCTTACCATTCCGAGAATCAACGGATTGACCGGCGCCCATTTTTATCAGGTTTTGATCAGCTTAAACCACAAGCAGTGACATTTTCAATCCATTGTCAGTCGTTTTGCAATTGGTTTTTTCATCTCATTATTATTTGCTCCAAAAATGCAACACACCAGAGGTCGCAATCGGGCCGGGTTTGGCCGGCCCGGCCCGGCCCGAGCCCCCAAATCTCCGGCCCGGCCCGGCCCGGCCCGACCCGTACCCCCAAATCTCCGGCCCGGCCCGACCCGAACCCCCAAATCTCCGGCCCGGCCCGGCCCGGCCCGGCCCGGCCCGAATTTTTGGCTCAGATTTTAACCCAATTTTTGTCGTAATTTTTGCGATTTTTGAATCAATTTTTTTGTTGAAATTTCATTGTTTTCCATGAAAAAGTCGCCAGATAGACAATACCAATGGTGTGGCTGGGGGGTCCCCCTAGGTACAGTAGGTAGATGACGCGCCATCCTGGTACAGTAGGTAGGTCGCCGCCCCCCGGCTCAGTGTAGTTCCTGGGGGGGGAGGGGGGGTCCCCCCCCTAAGGTACACTAACCGCCGCGACCAAGGTACACTAGTACACTAACCGCCGCGCCAGGTACACTAACCGCCTCAATTTTTGCCTAAAATAGCCAATTTTAGGCCTAAAATGGGCATTTTTAGGCTTAAAATGGGTAATTTTTAGGTCAATGTTGTCAAAAGTCGCCAAAATACCCTTTTTATGGAGAATTTTTTCCAAAAAGGGCCAAAAATCGGTCAAATTTTCTACCTCAAAAAGTGACTTTTTCCTGAATTTGGGTCTTCCCCCCCTTCCCCCCCAGGGAGGTACACTAACCGCCGCACGGAAAAAAGGGGTAGGTACACTAACCGCCGCGCCGGACCAGGAACTACACTGCCCCGGCTGGTACAGTAGGTTGCTATTTTTGGCTCAAAATGGTATAAAATCCATATTTTTCATTCCAAATAATCGAAAAATTTTGAGGGTTTTAGAGTACATTTTCATCTGAACTTGGACATAAATTTTGTTCCCCCCTAGCTCGGCCGGTCGGTACAGTAGGTAGGTTGATTTCAGGCCTTTCTGGTGGTACAGTAGGTTGATTGCACGCCTGGGTAGCCACACCACTGGACAATACTGATCACTTACTTGCTGAATCCGTCACAAATTTTAGTATTTTGGACAAAAAACCCCTACTTTTTCAGTAAAATAAGTCACTTCAGAAGCTTCGGGCCGGGGTGCCCGGCCCGGCCCGGCCCGATCCTCCAAATCTCCGGCCCGGCCCGGCCCGGCCCGAGCCAAAAGCCCAAAATCGCGGCCCGGCCCGGCCCGGCTGGCCCGATTGCGACCTCTGCAACACACGGCTTGTGCAGTGCACTGCTGATGTGATGCTGAAATGAACAGAAAATGTTTCAATGGTATCAATGGGACAGGAAAAAACGCACAGGCCTGCTCACTCCCCAGTTTACTTACCTGACATTTCGCGCTAGCCACACGCAAAGCACTGTTCTCTGTGTATCAAAACCTCAAATAGGGTTCAACGTTCATCGGGTTCCAGCACACATTACGGTTTACCACTCGGTGGCTCCAGCCCACCCGTTATCAGGGTCCACAACACTTGCGTCCAGGGTTCGCCAAGAAAACATAACCACTCGAAAAATTCGTTTCTTTTTTCATTTCAAACATGGACTTGATGTATTAGCATCTGTATGTCTGAGAAGGATAGTATCATCAGACTTCCTTGCTGGTGCCTGAGCGTGCGCTTCAACGCGACTACACGCCCAAACCCTAAGGACAATGCAAGGATGACAAATGGCCATCGATGCTTTGTCACACTTTGGCAGTTTTTGGCGGTGGACCTTAATGCTGTGGACCTAGTGGTCGGTCCCCGGATCTTAATGCTGCACTAGTTAACACCTGGTTGACCTTAATGCTATGCAAGAGGGGTGGATGCCACTGCAGTATGGACCAAAACGCCACGGGACCCATCTGTTGTACTGGACTCTGATGCTCGCTGGACCCAAATAGGAAGCAAACAGCATGAAGGA
Organism: Rhynchonema sp. JSB1_4; assembly: GCA_030248065.1. NCBI lineage: Eukaryota > Metazoa > Nematoda > Chromadorea > Monhysterida > Xyalidae > Rhynchonema > Rhynchonema sp. JSB1_4. Next base: position 83,924 of record JASAMV010004853.1, read on the forward strand.
GGTTTATTATTAGTTGTCGTGTTGTGCTTCTTGTCTTGGGAATACAGTCACAGAACATGAAATGCAATAAACGAGAAACTGTGTTGTTTTCACATTTCACTTTAGGGCTTCTCACCGCAATGTATACTTCAAAGTATACGGGGGAATCGCGCAGAAAACTGGGAACTACTAAAGCTCGCGGCCACCCCTTGAAACTACCGTAATCCTCGACCTACCGTAACCAAACTTCAGTCACGTGACCTACAGACCCACACACACCCCCTTGTGCAATTTCAGTCGAATCGGTCAACCGAATCGGCCACGGCCATCGGAGGTATCGGGGCAAATTTTCAAAGTTGCTCGAAATTAAACATTAGTACGTCTATCATGTTCAGAATTTCACGCTGAATCCAAAAATGTTAGTCTCATTAAAATCCGATGACGAACAAAAGAGACATGTTAGTGAATGTGACATCATGTGTGTATCATGCGTAACATGCATTTGTTGCCCCTAGCAACAACTCATGGTTGGACTGGGTGGCCCTGAAGAGGGCCGTTGGGTTTGGGTAAGTGGTCCGCAGACCAAAGGTGGGGTTGGTAACTCAGCGGTTACCAGCGACAAGCAGCAGGAAGCGCTCGAACACGGTCACACCCAAGGTCACCACTGCCTGTGCTGGTCGCTGATTGGTTGGCGTGTTGGCAGAATATCAAGCCGCTTGCTGTTCACATGTAACACACGCTGTAAAGTTTTCGTGCGTGGTCTGATTTCAATGAGACTAACATTTTTGGATTCAGCGTGAATTTCTGAACATGATAGAGGTGCTAATGTTTAATTTCGAGCAACTTTGAAAATTTACTTCGATACCTCCGATGGCGATCGGCCGTGGCCGATTCGGTTGACCGATTCGACTGAAATTGCACAAGGGGGTGTGTATGGGTCTGTAGGTCACGTGACTGAAGTTTGGTTACGGTAGGTTAAGGATTACGGTAGTTTCAGGGGGTGGCCGCGAGCTTTAGTAGTTCCGAAAACTGAAAGCTGCGCAGATATATTGTACCTGAGCATTGCCTGGTCCAAGCAGTCTACGTGCAACGGACCATTTTCGTATTCGCTAATCGCTGCCCTTACTTTCGCATCACTCTGACTGCTAGCCGTACCCACCACAGCCTATAAGCCGACCCGCCGATGGAAACTGCACATGCTTAACTTGGACGTAAACATCGTCATTCTTATAAACAACTTTGCTGAAGGTCAATTATCGACTTCGTCATCGGTTTGGAGTGGTCTTGCCCTTTGATGTTTTCCTTCACGCTGTTGTTGCGCAATCAACGCGGAAACTATGTAGGTATTCTCTTTAATGAAAATAAGATCCGTTTTTTCTTATTCAATAGCCAGTGCCTGACGCCTGAGTTTGATGAGCTACACCAATTTCAGCATCATGTATGAAAATTCCTGGTCTTTGGTTCAACAGACAACTAACACAACTTTGTCAAATGTTCATCTGTTATCCCATCTGTTCCCAACTAAAGTTACATTTTTTTGCGTTTTTGCGCTTTTTTAGACAAATTTGGTCAAATTTCCCCGAATCTGAGACTTTTTTACATTTTTTCAAAAAAAATTTTTTTAAAAAACTTGTTTAAATTTTTTTTCCAATCCTGCCACACGCCTCGCCTCGCCCTTTATTACTATTTCACCATGGCTTTCAAATCATAATGCCCAATCTGCCGGTCATATTGTAAACATGCCTCATCCACGCAGTTTCAAAAGAACACATGTTGTCTGACGCTGTTCTGAATTCTATCAGACGAAAACCCTCAAATCTTACTGTTGCTGTCATCTCGATCGCGAACTCTAAGATCCCGATCCCGAAAGTGTTTTGAGATTAGAAGCCTCTAACCGCCCGAAATTTTTTTCATTATTTTTCGCGCCAGCTTGTTTGTGTTTCAGGTTGTACATTATGATGCTGCCTCATGTGCGTTTCGAATGTTTCAGTCACACACGCTGTGTGTGTGTCAGCTGCGTGGCTTGTTGACTGTGTGTTGGGCAAGTTGCCTGCCTCGACTTCGAACGGGAGTTTCCCTGCGCCTGTCAAAATGCATGAGCAACGAAATTAGAAATTTACTGTACTACTTCCAATCATAATGTTGCGTACTTCCAATCATAATGTAGGAATTGCGTTGATTGCACATGGGCGTTTATCGACGAGTGCGCTTTTATTCAGGGCTAAAACAATGTTGTCAAAGCCGTATCTACGAAGCATGAATGCATGAAGCTGCTTCCTTTTTTCGCCTCGATGAGCAAACATGCCTTTTCAAGCAACATAGTTGGGTGGCGGCTGAATAGTGCCTTGTAGGCTGATATATATGTGAAGGAAATAAGAAGGCTTATCACGTGTATGTACTGCATGTGTATGCATACCGCCCCCGAATAGAGCCCTGGGGGACATTAAATCCCAATGTCCCCCTGGGTGTCGATGTTCCCCTGACATGAAATCACCTTCATATGCCGCGTAGTTGCATGCCAATCGACTTTGGATTGTTCTTGCGAAGGGCTCCACCAGATAGACCCGAAACCCGAACCCCGAAATGTAAATTTTTTCTATGTCCAAGTTGTTCCAAATTGTTCACGTCAACTACAAGTGGCAAGACCGAAACATTTTCGATTATCATGCATTGTGTTTCGGGTTTCGGGTTTTTTCAAAACCCGAAACATGGACATAGAAAAAATTTATGTTTCGGGTTTCGGGTTTCGGGTCTATCTGGTGGAGCCCTTACTTAAAGTGACCAATGAAGGGCATGTGCTCTGAATCGGCCATCACGAATCACCACCATCGGCAGCATCCGGGCAAAATGAAAGTGTTTATCCACTTCTGACCTCCCCGATGCCGCCGATGGTGATTCCTGGGGGACCCCACGTGGAAGATTTTCCAGCTCAATATACTCGGGGCTTCATGTGGAAAACTCAAGTACGAACAACTGCCGATTAATGCTAATGTTGCATAGGGCGTGAGCTCATCCTCAACGTACATTACAATGCATACAGTACCTACTGTACTTGTACGTGACTTCGCGAGCATGTGGGTCGCATATGAAGGTCACATACGTTTGTTTCTTCACGCTCTCTTGTTTGCAATGGGAAATAAAACGTACCTTGATCACATTTCTTTCTCCACATGCTTTGTCATCAAAATATGTTTGGTATATTATAACAGATTCCTGTTTGGCCAAGCAGGCCATGCCAGCTCCGTATTTTAGAACGACACGACGGAACAAGTCTAATGACTGTGGTCTTGTGAATACGGTTGCCCACAGCATCAGCTCATCTGACTCAAATTTATGACAAAAAGTCAACCACTTTTGCAACGTATCGTTGAAGACACGTTATTGTCAATTCCATCACGCACACGGTCATTCATTTCTTCCACTTTAATGTCGTGCAGTTTCAGCTGGTCTATTTGGTTGACAAAAATTAATCAGTGGGTTGCGGTTGTTGTTTACGATCCCACAGCATCTTTCCGTGTTCAAAAGCTGGATAAAAGTCAGGTGAGTAGTCAGTCAGCATCATTGTGGTCCATTCATTACTTGAGGTAGCATAATATGTTTGTTACCGTCTTCACACGTGCATATATACAGTGGGGATTACGGACTTCATTTCGTTCAGGTTTTTATACTGTATAAATATGTAGCTGCGCACGCAAGTTTGTCGTGGGGCCGTACTCCATATTTCCGCATGAAGCTCATATCCTGAAATAAATGAAAATGAGTGCGAACGCATCGCATCTGCGGTCATACACTGGCCGCTCGTATTTTTTGTTGTCTGCCGCAGTTGGAACTTATTATAGTTCTGATTTATATACTATGGTCGATATCAAACTTGGTGATCGGATGTGACTTGCCTTAGTAGCGCGTGATTCTTGCATTTAGGATATTAAGAAATAATTTACTGGGATCACTAATTTTGTTCAGCTTATTAGTTATTCATTTTTAAGTCGGGAAACATCTTTTGCGCTGGACCAAATTAGTAACATCACTAAATTTCTTAATATCCTTAATTCAAAGCAGTCGCGTGACCTAGGCAAACCACATCCGATCCGATCCGATCACCAAGTTTGAGGTCGCTCTATGTGTATCTTATATGTACGTATAGTCCAGCCACCAGCTCATGAGACGACTTTTTTTAAAGCTTGCTTGGCCGCATTCAAAAATGCTCCAGATACACGTGTTTTCGCAAACGAAAGAAAGAGATTGGCTGAGGGAGATGATGACAAGTTCCAGCTGGCTGACCTCAATTTGTTGCGTGCTTACGCGAACAGCAGCAATGTTCAGCACACAAATGTTTTGGGAGTCAAAAGGGAATTTACGCACCGAGTGGAGAGCGTGTTTTTAAAAAATACGTGCGTTTCTCTTTCTTTCATTTCCGAAATACGTGGAACCGGAACATTGTTGGATCCGCACAAGCCAATTTCAAAAAAAGTCGTCTCATGAGTTCGTGGCTGGACTATATATGTATGTATACTTCTTGCCCTACCTATGCGTAAGTAATTAGGCACAGCATACAGTGGCGACTAACATGAAGCCATGGGTATGATTTGAGGTCCATGGTGATTTGACTGTTTTTCCGTCCGTGCATGCTTTGTGATTGTGCTCATTGCTTTTACAAACGATGCGGTAAGCCTGTTTTCAGTCTGATGCCATGCGGCACTTTAAGAGAGCAAACTGCGGTCGCTGCTCATGACAGCAAGCTCCCGTAGTAACTCGCTTTGCAGCGTGTGAGTCTAGCCAATCACCTGTGTTATGTAGGCGGGAGAATTGGTGAAACCAGCTAGAAGATTGCTGTGTCGACCACAATGAATGCTGTGTGAATCAAGCTATGTATGTTTTGACTACGGCTGCCATTCACGAAAGGGTACCCTACATTTCAACCGGTTGAGTACAGTGTTGAGTGGAAAATTGAGTGGAACGCATAGTGAAAAAGGTGCGGTTGAAAACCAATCCGACTGATAAGTTCACTTTGTTTTTGCGCGCGAAAATTACATCACGAGCGATTCCACCCAACTTTCCACCGAACTTTCCACTGAAGTGAAAGAGTTCAGTGAACTTTATCAGTCGCACCGGTTTTCGGCCGAACATTTTTACTGTGCGTTCCACTCAGTTTTCCACTGAGCTTTCCACTAATCTCTGCACTCGACCATTATGTGAATAGCAGTCTATGACACCAACTTGAAAGTCAGCCTAAAATATTTATATGTACATACGTGCACTTCCTGAACTTTACAACTCTCATTATAATGCTTGAATTCCTGTATTCTCGTTAGGTGTTTCACTGTAACGCCAACAGATAAAAATAGAACGACCTGAATAGATAAATGTAGAGTGACATCACTAAATAGAACGTCAAAAGTTGACACGGCTTCCTTTGATACGATTTAGCCTTGTGGGCACGCATCGCGTTAGATCTGTGCGGATGCAGTTTCGGCCCATAATGCCAGACTGCAATGGCGCCCTGGGCCTTGTCAATGACAAAAGCGCCAGCGGTCACCGCCATACACCGAAAATGCTCCAGCCCAATTTTGTTGGTTGCGTGAAACATAAGCGCGTCGGTATCAGTAAAAATAAGACCAAGCCACAACCAAAGACCAACCCACTTTTTGTGTGCAGCGTGTAGCTGGCAAACTATTCTAAACATTCACCAAAAATTTTGTCTCAAAACGCTATGTACATTGAGTTACAGCATGTTGAAAACACCTGCTAGTTCCGGTTGGGGGTTGGTCTAGTTTCTTATTTTTGAAAAAGAAAACCAAGTTGGTTGGCGGAGGAATTTTCGCGGACAAAATAGACCAAGCCCCAAAGCACGCGACCCCAACACACACACACACACACACACACACACACACACACACACACACACACACACACACACACACACACACACACACACACACACACACACACACACACACACACACACACACACACACACACACACACACACACACACACACACACACACACACACACACACACACACACACACACACACACACACACACACACACACACACACACACACACACACACACACAAAAGATTGCTTCAGCACATGAGTTGTTGCACAATACCCCAGCTGTGTGTGTGTTGTATCAGGGACTTTACGCTCTCTCGTTGAGTGCGTCGCTGCTGGCCCGATCATTACGTTTATAACGTATCGTAAAGGTGGAGTTATACTCGGGTACAAACCTTTTGAAGACAAACTGTCTTCATGTCTACAATGCAGACATGAAGACAAAAAGGTACAATGTACCAAGGTTTGGAGACAAGGAAGGTACAAGGCTTTGAAGACAAAACGTGGTACAACCAAGAAATGAAAGAAAGAGAATAAGAAAACGGAATTTACCTAAAAATTGTTGAATGACGAAAAACTGTCAATTTAATGAACTGTTGAGTAGCGTGTGGAATTAAACTGATTAAAAATGTCATTGTAAACTTTCACTATCATTCGGAAATACCAAGGAATTTTGTTAGTGGTCGGACCCCAGCAAGAAACAATGTTGCCCATCGGCTGCTGTCAGTGGGGAGCATTCTGCTCCAAATATCCTGATAGAGTTGATGTGCTACATTAGTTTTTGCTTCTAAAAATGTGCAGCTAAATATTATTCAGTCCGAAATCGAAAAACTTCTTCAAAACAATGTCACGCGACACAAATAGTGAGGTTGGTCTTCTATTTTTTTCGGGGCAGGAGCGTTTTATGGGTTGTAGGAGCATTATACCTTGTTACTTCTTTTAGGTTGCGATGTTTACGATTTAGTATCAACATTTTCTATTTTTTCTGACTCAAATCACACCCGTAAAGTCTTCCTTAGGCTCCAAAAATGGGGGAGTACCTATTTTTCTTCCCTAGGAAAATCGTTGGCTTAGGGCTAGTCCGAGGTGTGGCTGGTGTCGTGCATCAACGTTTTTGAAGTTTCTGAAGTGTGCTGTGAGTCCACTGAGCAAGTACTGAATCGCTAAGTTGCGTGTAACGTGAGATATCTGCCGTTATGTTGTTTGTCTACAAGCCAAAAGTTCAGCTCGTTGAACTCTTGCTTTGGGGACAAATTGTCTTCAAAGCAGTGTCTTCAAAGGACGTCCTCAAAGTGAGTTATACTTGGTTATGGACAAAGTATAACTCGCTCGTGAGGACAATTCGTCTTTATTGTCTATATTGCTGTCTCCAAAGCCCTTTGTACCCGAGTATAACTCCACCTTAAGGCGGCTTGGCTGTCGGCGTCTTTAGCACAGTGGCAAGCATATCTGACTGTGGTTGTGAGAGCCATGAGTTCAAAGCTTCTCACAGACAAGCTTTTTGATGTTTTTGTTTATGTTTTCAATGTGTAAATATCAATGATTTCAACAAACAGAAACAATCTTTTCACACCCGACGTTTGCTTCAAAATACAATCAGAAAAACCCGGCCCAAAAAATCCGGCCGGATAGGACCGGGCTGACTTTTTCTGAATCCGGCCATGCCGGACCGAGGTAACCCGGCCCGATTCCCACCTCTGTAACAAGCGTTTTGAATGATAATGCCTCTTTTAAGACATTTTAATGAACCCCGTATTAAATCATTTTCAAGCAGGTGAAAAATAAATGGCAGAGAAAATGGGGGTTGGGCTATTTTTCGGTTTTCAACTGCTCCGCCAAGGGGCTTGGTCTATATTTATTTTTTTGTGAACTAAAACCAACCGACAAATAGCTTTGTTTTTACTTGGATATGATGTTTCAAAGTCTACTTTTGTTTCTATGATGATCAGCATGCTCCCTTACGTAGCCATGCCAAACATCAGCCTACCGAACCAAACCGTGTTGGAAATGCGGTCAGGCCAACTTCAAACGCTTTTTTCTCGAAAAAGTGGTTTTGGGGGTTGGTCTTATTTTTACTGATACCGACGAGCGGTCACCATTTTAGATCTCTTTTGATAGCAAAGTACACTGGGTGGCTGTCTTGTGGACTTGTCTTGCACAAAAAACGATAGATCAATAACTAAACTGCATCCACAGATCTAACGCAATGCGTGCCCACAAGGCTAAATCGTATCGATATATTGATCTATCATCTTTTGTGCAAAGCACGTCCACAAGACAGCACCCAGCGCACTTGGCTTCATTTGACTTGAACAAGAAGGAAAGAACTATACGTAAACTACTATACATCCGTAGGTGTATAACATTTCATCCTACCCAAATCCAATTCATTCAGGCGTTTATGTCTGTAATTTTTCATTAAAGCTAAGATGTACATTGTATATGTCGTAAAAATTGATAACTGCAGTTACATATTTCACAATATTTTTCCGCAGAAGATTAAATTATTGTGACACAACCCACGAAAACATACTGGCTCATTTTATCCCTGTTCTTTCAATGGCTACTAATATGAAGGTACAGTAGGTGAAAATCGTTAGAAAGCGAGGAAAAAAACGTGCTTTCTTTGAGCATAAGCCCGCAATACATCGTCTCCACTGTAAAAACGTATGGATTAGCTCTAATTCAGAAATCAGGTATTTGCTGCTTCAGCGTGTGTCGAGATGCGAACCGGTTTGAGCCCAAGCACCAGCACGGCGAGTCTGCCAGTAACCCAGCATGCGACCGGGAACAACGAACGTGGAGATACGCCATCATCAATTACGTCCCGTGATCGGGCCTACTTCCGAAAAGGTCAACATGCCACCGCTATGTTAATTAGACAAACTAATCAGGCACCTTTCAAACAGGTACGATCGCCCGGGAGATCGCTCAGCATGCAGACATGTGAGGTGAGCACAGGGTTGTACTAAAAAAGTAAAAAAAACTTCCTGTCAATTTTTTTTCAAATAATGTTTGCCCCTTTTTTATATTAAAATGTTAGAAAATAAGTTCAATTCTTTATTATTTTTTTGCTTTTTGTTACTTTCTCGCTTAAGGTAAAAATCATGTTTTTATGTCCTTGGTGGCTTATAATTCTGAAAAAATCGCCTGCGGCGCTTGTCAGTTTCAAATGGTGCTGTAATGGACTCATTATAAAACATCCCAACCCCTGTCACATGTACAATGTAGGATACCCATGCTGTACTGTATACTGTGCAGTTATTGAGCAGCTATTCAAAAGTTCAAAAGGTTTTTTTAAAGTTCGACAATAACAAATTTTTTTAATCCACCCCGGGGTGAGCAACATTACATCAACCGTGTGTATAGTCCGTCCATCAGCTCGTGGCACTTTGTGTTGCTGCTGGCTGGCTTGTTCGCTCCTCCACGTTCTAGTGAAGGAGAAATTGCGGGACCATTTTGCAAAAGAACTGAAAAAAAGATAAAATATTTAATTCGATCAAATTTAATTGTGTAAAAAAGCTTTTGGACATTGACAAAGAAAGACGCAAGCATTTACAAGGTTGTATTCGTTCACCACGTGCGAAAATTTTTCTTTGCTGTTTTCAACAAAAAATGTACTTGATCGTTTTGAACTGAGTGTTGTTGCACAGCCGAAGTCATGTTTGTGACTGATTTGTGCCTTTGGGACATTATATCAAGTTAATCAATGGATAAAACACGTCAATTTCATAAAAATCCTAATTTAGGCGCAAAAAACTTGTTTTGGAAGCTCAGTTTCTCTTTCATTAGGTCGTGGAGGAAGGGAACAGCCCAGCAAGCAGCATCACCAAGTGTCATGAGCTGGTGGACGGACTATACTGTGTGTCCGATACGCTTAGCCATCGTAAACGAGGAGGCCGAAGAATTAATAGTTGAGCACCTTGAAACTTATTTAGCATCGTGCTTACTAATTTGAACTTTGGCTCAGAATACAGGCACAGACTATAGGAATATTATTGCCAGTAATGATGGCTTATGGTATTGTGGTCAAATAAGATGGTCACATCTTGTCGTGAAGATGTATTATTTCTCGCTCTCATTTGAGGCTGCTTCACATGACGACAGATTTTGACGACAGCACTGTTAAGTCACTATGATGAGAGGATTTTAGTGCCGGAACATGAGCCGATTTTGAACAAGTCACTCGTACGTGTCAATATTGGCCATCAGGTCCATCAGAAGTCGCTTTACCTACTGTATGCCCATACCCCTACACCCGGAAAGCTCATCCGTGAAGCCCAAGAGCAAATGAAATCTTAACACAAAAATCTTGATGCAAGTTGCTTTCGACGAGGTGAGTGCAATAATACGCCTCTCAAAGTGCAACTCGGTGCACACCGAACCGCAACGAAAAAAAGAAAATGATTTATAGTAACACTACGCCAACACGAGCCTGATTTCGGCGGTGGCAGATTAGTGAAACATTCATAAGTGGCTGCTGATTTGGGAAATGTTACATGTTGTTGCATACAATGTGGTCAATGTGGATTTTCTCTTTTTATTCGTTTTGCAAGCACACTACCTTCGAAATCGGGCTCGTGTTGGCGTACTTTCGGGTTTCAGGTTTAAAAAAAACCCGAAACCCGAAACGCAAAGCATGATAATTGTAAATGTTTCGGTTTTGTCACTTATAGCTGACGATAACAATTTATACCGTCAGTCGAAACATTTTCGATTATCATGCTTCATGTTTCGGGTTTCGGGCTTTTTTTCAAAACCCGAAACACGGACATAGAAAAAATTGTGTTTCGGGATTATCTGGCTGAGCCCTAAGTGTTTGGGTAATGCAGTTTTGGACTAGGCTTGTGAACTCGGCAGTTGTTGACTGCCCTATAAGGACGAACATTACCGCCAGACGGAAAATATATAAAGGCAAACCACATCAACACGAGCCCGATTTCGAAGGTCGTGTGTATTCAAAACGAATAGAAAGAGAAAATCATCATGCTCCACATTGTATTCTTCAACATGTAACATTTCCCAAATTAGCAGCCACGTCAGAATGTTTCACTATTCTGCTAGCTGCGAAATCGAGCTCATGTTGATGTAGTTTGCCTATACGTCGCTGAACATTCCTGTTGTTTACGCTCTGTGTTGTCTCCGTTTTGCTTTGATCACGTATCTGAAGGGGCCCAAGCAGTTATATTTGGGTGTGAAATACATATTTTGGAACTGGATTCGGGCGATAGACACGGTGGAACCGTAATATTGGCCGTTCCCACTTCTGTCGATCACTCAAAATTTACAAAAAGCTTACAAAACCTGTCAGATTGGAACGGATTCTGAAGAGCACGAGTCGGAATCGGAGTTGGAGTTCGACACCGATAAAGAAGTCATGAACTACCACTACCTGACAACGCCGGCATCGACCCGTGTCGGCTACCGGGGCAGCGACAGTCGACAGTTGACGTTGAGGGAGAAGCTACATTTGAAGCAGTTGGAACGCAACAGCAATGGCGACCGGCCAAGGAATGTGAATCTGGAGATGTTTCTCAGTTAGTGCACTGGTCCAAATTCTCGAAAACGCCCGCGAGAGCGATTGCGCAACGGAGTATTTGATATATCGTATGCTCTCTCCACCTCGGTGCGTTAGCTCCATTTTGGTCCCAATCCGAAAACGGGCGTGCTTTGAACAACGCCGCTGTTCGCGTGAGCACGCTGCAAATAAATTGAGGTCGGTCAACGAACCAGGTTGAAAGTTGTTACCATCGTTTTTGGGGGGTGCAACAACCCCCCGTGGCGGGGCCGTTATGCTTCGAGAATTTGGGCCATGTTCAGAATTGTAATGGTTTATGCGGATACCGAATTTGGGCTTGTGATGATCGCGTGAACCATGTGATATTGGTCGCGCAATTACTTTATAAGAATGGGTCAAATTTTTTTCCTGAATCGTGAAGCAGGAAAGTGACGGTGCGAGACTTTGCGGTGCGCAATCAAACACAAACAATGCAGTCAGCAAAATGTTTCAGACCCGCAGTAACCTGCCAGATTATTTTTCAGATGAAAATGTTTTATCAGAAGCACAAATAGCACAATAGTTAAGAGTGACTGAACGTGAAAATCAGGATGCATTTGATGAATTCTCATATGGTCATTGTGCGACCAATATCACGTGGGATGAAAAAACTTGAATTAGAGAGCTCTCATTGCGCCAACACGACACCCAACCTCCATCCGTGCAATGATTCATTAGCGTGTTTGGCCGCGGCACATTAACTTGGCAGATACATTTCGGCTGATTGTGCTGTCGTCAAATCAAGTCGTCAAATCCAACAGTGCTACATTTTCCCCATGTTTCGATCATTCCATGACCAGCATTGCCTAATATTATTTGGCATCCTGATACTCGGTACTCGGTACTTAGCAATGTCTAACCGGCGCTTCTCCAATCACTTGGCTCTAGGGATCCGTATCGGGTGTCGGGTGTCCGGTAATTGGCCGACACCTCTTTAATGTCAAATGTCGGGTGTCGGCAGGTATGTATTCAGGTATGAATTGTCAGGTGTCGGGTCCGGGTGTCGACCACAATGCTGGCACGCTCCAGACGCTAACGTTGTTTCCCAAGCACGTGCCAAATGAAAGATCAAAAAGAGAATATAACGCACAGGCCGCATTCACGCAATGATCACTCAAAATCTCTTGCATTCGTTTTTCACTCTTGCCAGCATAAACACAGGTCAGCGAAACCTATCCAGATGTGTTATGGCCAGGGATCGAACAACGGGATTTGAGCGCTCGGGATCGGGGTTCGGGATTGATTAAAAGAGAGAAGGGAGGGATCGGGATTGGCATTGAAATTTTCGGGATTAATTTTTTGACCACAAAAAATATTGACATGCCAGTTACTGTCTGCGAGTATGTTTAGTTGGGCAAAGTTGAAAAAGCCACTCAGTTTGTAACCAAAGCTTTATTCACCCACGCTGGGAAAGTGCAGGTCAGTTGAAAGGCCGAACAAAAGCGTTCACCGGATCTTTTGGGTCACACTGTACAGTACATTCAGCCAGCTTATTCAAAATCACCTGCTGTCTATGTCAGCCCAGGACAGAATTGGATTGTGAGGCCGTCTCTTTTGCCTGAAGTCCACTCGAAAAGCACTTTTGATGCTTAGGAAGTATACGTACTGCCTGTGTCATCTTATTTTGTTTTCGGAGCGTTTCGAGCGTATGTAGTCTCATAGAGTTGCATGCTGATCATCAACACTCTATATTCCAATTTCAAAAATTTTTGCCTCAGAACGCATGGGATAACTAACAACGTTTCTTTCCAACATGAGCGTCTTCCATCTTTTTTGGGCGGCTTCCATATTTCGGTCATCTGGACGTTTTTAATCTGTAAAAAAACGAAGTTTTGGAAAAAAAGCCGCTTTTTCCCAACCCTGGTGCCAGCGGTCGATATCGCTCCAACTTCCGACGTTCTTTGTAGCGACTGACGCCTGCTCGATGCCGATGTCGATGTCGAGCGACTTTCTGTCATCGACGACGCCCATGAGCGCGGTGACGCCCGTCGGTCGTTGTCCTCTCCGAGGTCGTCGCGGATCCGACTGCAGTACTCCGTCGCCGGCGTCGGCATTCGCCGAGAAGTCGTTCGATTCGCTGCCGTTGCCGCGAAAGAAGAGCAGTGCAAGTTGGTGTCCTGGCTTTCATCATCGTCTTCTTCTTTTCTGCATACTGTGTCTGCACGCAGCAAAAATTTTCTATTCTGTTCTGTTGTGCAGCGTAGTACCGATGCCTGCCTGCCATGTTCTGTCGGGTTATAATTGCGATCTGACATGCCAGAACAAAAGCGATGCGATTAGTAACTTTCCATGTATGTAGCTGTTCGTGACGAACAATTTCTGTTCTTCAAGATCCAAGCCCACTGACGCAACACTGCAGCCACGCGCATGAAAGCGCGCGTAACTGACTGGTTGGACATTCACGTTCCTGTTCAAAATAAGCAATATTTCAAAAATTCGCTTGGTCATTGTCTTTGTGAGCATTTGAAACTCGCATCGCAGTGCAGGTCAAACTATTTCTATGTGAGTTCTCGGGTGTAGTGTTTATTCTGGCTTCATGGTCATCGTTCGCTGTGCCAGCATCTGTATCCTATAGCTGTGATGTAGACAGGAAAGCTCAAGTTCAACCCTATTCATGAACCGCAACATACAGCATATGCACATCGGATTAGGGTATGCGGGCAATACGAATACATACATTGTGCATATGCATCCAGAGCTTAACATGAGGAAGTTGGTTCACCCTATGCTACTCATTTCAAGGGAAATGATTATAGTTACTTGTTAATCCCGGACCCAACTGATTCATGCTAAATACATACAGTATGTACGATGGGCACTAAGCCGGGCGGTAAAACATCCCAAGTATTCACCACCTGGTTACTGGTTAATTTTCAAGTTCGTCACCATGTGCGCGCTGGAAATGACGCAAATGTAGATATACAAGAAAACCCGGGCAAGAACTGAGTGGTGGATACGGGGCTTATGAATCAACGAAAACCTTCAACAACGATGCACGACGAAGCCTGGCATTATTCTATGTGTACTGTATGTGTACACCATGCAGTTCTAAAAACGAGTTCCCGCAGTTAACGAGAACAGTCTCAGAACCGCTATGTTGCATTGAACACTGGCTTCTGAAGGTTCTCACACCACGTGCACCATGACTAAGCTAAGCCAATTTTGAATTTCGCTCAAAGAGCCAAAGAGCGAAATCGCTCTTTGCTCATTGAGCGAAAGGCGAGCGAACACATTTTGCAAATTTCGCTCTTTTTTCGCTCTCCGATTTGTACCAAATGGACCGTTCATAAAGATTTATTCATAGACATGATGTTCTTTTTCAGCATCAATGATGACTCGTGTTTGTTGCGTTGGGGGAAAAATTAGTATCATTTATTATCATGCTCAAAGCAAGTGTAAATTAGACAAGAAAGCAAAATGAGAGCGAACTGCTTGAGAGCGAAACAAAATGAGCGAAAAGAGCGAAAGAGCGAAATCGTTCTTCGCTCATTGAGCGAAGTGCGAGCGAAAAAAAAATTTTTGGGAGCGAGCCCATCCCTAACCATGACCATTGATACACGTGGTCAGACTTGGCTGATGATGCTGCACGGAGCTTGTTGTATTACATAAAACCATGTTGACACGGACTTCTACATATTATGTGGATAGATTGGTTTACGCCAACTACACGAACTCGATCGTATAACTGTATGGCGTATGCGCTGTGCCTGTCTATGTGCTCTTTTAACGTTGTTTATAAGCGAGCCGCCTTTGTTTTTGCTCTTTGCGTTTCTAATCTCGATTTAGGTCTTCACATCTTTGTTGTCATGCGAAAGTTCGCTAAAACACAACACACAGTTATGCACAATTTTGGAGGAAAAGCTGAGCATCATGAACAAACTCGTGTATTGGACAAAAAATTTTCAGCCAAATTTGTAAAACATGATAATAATCCTATTTCAGGCAGCCGACGAAGCAGCCGAAGCAATGGTGAGGCCAACTAATATACTTATCGGAGTTTTCCGTCTACACCCCCCAAACATAGTGTTCCATGGGGCTCAATTCGGTCGACTTTCCAAATAGAGCCCCGTGGGGCTCTATTTAGGATTTATATTTCTGTCTTTCAGTGCCCAATTTTCAGCCGAAAATGACGAGTGGTTTTCTGAACAAATTCGTCGTACTTATGTTTTCCCGGTTGTTTTGTGCATGTCCGCGTTACTTATACATATATCTTATTTATACAATGTCCTGAATAACGAGGATTGAAAACTGCATCACGGATTGGTATTTTTGAGGACTTTCCCAAATAGAGCCCATGGCGCTCTATTTGGCAAAAAAACACGCTTGACAAAAAGTAGGATTTTCGTACTTTTTCCGAATTGGGCCTCTGGTGCTGTTGACGGAAAACTCCGGTACCTATACTGCATCTGACTAAAGAGTTTGCTCTCCGCGCCGTGCTAGGCTGATTTTGCTCACTTTGTAAATTCCGTTTTGGGCCGTGCAACAGTGTTTGGATATCCGGGGCCAAAATGGACCGCTCGGAAGCTTTCTGTCACAATGAGCTGTCACCAACTGGTCTGTTGTCTTGAACTGTTCAGTTTGTTTGAGAGTGTAAACTTACTAACAATTCGAAACTCGTCAATCTTGACATAAGCCCAATCCAAAATATGTATAAAGGCCGTTTGTCTACGTTTTCATCAAAGTTTCGCCTCCAGAGATGACAGCTTTTTGAGGAGAAAGTTGGACTCGGGTCGTGGAAGGTGGCGCATCCGGGAAAATTATATGTAATAGCTAGCAATATTTAATTCAGCTCGTTTTATTCGATCTAACTTTTATGATCCGTCTTTATTCAGTTTCCGAGGCCAGCAGGCGAAGTATGACCGGTAAGTGTGGTGCATGAAAATAATGCACAGCAACAATAATTTTATGCCACAGTGTCCAAAACCAAACTTTTTGATCGTATCGTACCAGCCGCATGTGTGTTGTGCAGTTTGTTCGCTTTCAAAATTTTTGCTTTTCTCATATTTGCGGTGTTGAGCCAAATTTTTTCTATGGCCTAAGCATCAATTGAATTGAGTCGCGTGACCAAGGCGGATCACAGCCGACATCACCATGGTTGCTTTATGCCGCTGCACCGGTATTTTTTTGTATCAAGGCACCTTTTTTTTGTTGCTTTGTTCATGTGCGGTGGCATCACTTATCAACTTACAAGGTTTGTAGCGCACAATGCAATACCTGTACATATACGAAACAAATATAGGCGATCCATCGGCTCATGGCACTTTTTACACACACAGCGCATGCAGCAGCACACGCCATTTTCTAACCAAAATGTATACTTTTCGCGAGTATCATACTCTGATGACCGCTTTTTAATTTATTCGGTTTTTATTTGCTGCTTTACATAACACTTTTCTGTACTGTTACAAAATTTGGGGATGTTTCAATGGATAACTGCAGAGAATAGATGCATTCATTGACAGCAGTAATGTAGCATGCAGCCTGTGTGTGTTGAGTGCCATGAGCTGGTGGATTGCCTATACATTCACTTGCATCTGCAATACCATTTCGCTTGGGCGCAGGCGCAATGATTGCGCGCCATTATTGGCTTTGGAAAATTCGGCCCATTATTTGATCTGGAAAAGCGAACTTCAGTTCACGGGCGTCTCATGAGCTGATGGTCTGCCCATTGCGTGCATGGGCATGCATACACTACATGCATACAATCCTTTTCCTATAAGCTATCCGAAGCGCATCATCTCGGAAAATGTATACCTCCTGCTGATATAATACCGGCTCGCAGGTGTGATGAAGCTTTCAACAAAAACGAAAACATATTTATCCTTCAGACTAAAATAAGTGTCAGTTACGATTTGACAGTGCGTGTGCACAACAGAAGGCGCATTTCCCGTATTTACCAAAACAACCGCTGGTAACAGCCACAGCTGGGCACGTCAGTCGCAAGTCGAAAGTTGTTGTGTTTCAATAAACGCCCGGAAATAATCACCTGAAACTGACTCGGCCCAGAAACTGAAATTTTAACAATTAATAACCGCCACGTTCCGCACAATTAAAGCCGGCCGTTTTAATGAATCTGCATGCTAATTGCCGGCGTACTGATTGAATATTTGAAATTGCTTTTTCACCATATGACGTAAATACGAAATTAAACAGCGAAAAAGCTGCTGGAGACCGCTGCCGATATCAGCAGTTATGTAATCCTGTGCTTCATTCATGATTATTTGAATGGCACATACGTAAGTAGTTGCGTATGGGGTCTTTCCGGTGCGCAATAAGCCGCCGTCATTCCCCATCAATGAAGTTCACTGACGCGTAGAGTTGAAAAGCAGAGTCATTCGTGAAATAGAGTCAAGAGTCCGCATAATGTCATCACAAAGCATAGTTTTAACCGTCAGTGGTGACGATGAGAAATCGATTCCCATGCCCAGCCCGCGATTTTCAGGAAATTTTCCATATTCACCCCAAAATCAACAACTTCCAGAGGGTTTCTGTGAAAAATAGATAAATTTCCTGTACCATAGAAGAACAAAAACGATCCCAAAAATTTTCTAAAGGCCTAACTATACTTCGTTCTCTCAGAGAACAAAGAACAAATTCTCGCGCGCTGATTGGTCCACGTATGTTCAACAGCCAATCAGCGCGCGAGATTTTGTTCTTTGTTCTCTGAGAGAACGAAGTATAGTTAGGCCTTAAAAGTGTCACAAATACCGGAGCTTCCACGTACAGCCACACCCCCTTCCCCCACCCCAGCCACAGGCACTGTCCCTAACGACACACCACAGATTTGGCCCCTTTGCTTCTTCAATGTGTTGCAACGTATGTAAAGGTGGAGTCATACTTGTCCATTTCGGGCTAGTAGACAATTTTGTTTGACAATATTTGTGATAGCGTTGGAGCACTAATTTCGACCAGCGTAAAAGTTGTTCCCCTTTAATACTTGTTCAACTTTTACCTGGTCCAAATTTTGTGCTACAACGCTATCACTAAACATGATCCAAAGAAAATTTTGTCCCCATATTGTCTGCAAACCAAAAATGGACAAGTACAAATAACTCCAGCTGAACGTGTTCAGCAGCACGTGATTGAGGATCGCAAAGGTCTTACCAATCCGCATAGCGTGCCTGTTGCGTGACTGTGTTTACGATCATTCGTGGTTGAGTGACCCAGCACGTGGTTGCGGCTAACGCATCCATGTGAACGGAATTGACCAACGCGCCGTGGTCTGGGATCACAATTGGTGCTTGCGTAACTTCCGTGAACAAGAATTAACCACTGTTGCTTGAACGAAGGGCACGCCGGAGGCTTAGATACGTATTTATGTACGATAATGTGATTGCGTCACGTTTCATCTGGACGACTAATGAGCTAAAATATGTTGGCTATAAATCTATCGTAATTGAAGTTCTTCTTCGTAAACTGTCAGGAATTCTGACGCGTACGCAGCTCATTTCATCATACATTCCAGCAAGCATACAGCCGCGCAACAAAACTTTGTTTCACGTTACTAATGTATATTATAGTTGTAAACGTTTTACTTATCTATAGATACGTGGGCACTTATGATGTCGTATACCCAGGATCATTTAGCTCTCGTAATCATTAAGTTCCGCTTTCACCGTGTTTTGAAAGGTTGTTCTTAAAGTTTGGAGGCTTTTGTTTGCAGCCATATTTTTAGAAAGCCTAGATCTGGGAATTACGTTTCCATTTGGTTGCTTTGTGATGTTTCATCAAGCCCTTTTTTGAAATCTGTGAGCGTGGATACCGTCAGAAATGTTTTTTGAAAACATGTAAATTGATGCTGGTGATCTGCAGCGAGATGTGCCTTGCAATAGGTAAAGGCTAGATTTTTTGGTGGTTTCATGCAATATGCTTCGTTCAGCTCACAAATGTCTGTAGATAGAACCTTGAAAATATCTCATGCTGATAAGCAGTGTGGTTAGAGCAATACCCCGGATAGGGTTCGAATCCCCAGTTGGATAAAGCATATTCTTGTTTACGAAGGGTTTTGAAATGTTGATACGCTCCCGCTGTTGTCTCAATTTGATTCTGACGTTTTGCACGAGGGGGTAGAAGTCGTTTTCACTTTTTCGCCTATTGTGAAATGTATGGGCTCAGTGACGATTCCTAATTCCTGAGCTTCGATTTCTATTTTCTGACGCCTATTTCTTCATTTTCTGAAGAAATGACCGCAAGCAAATGTATGTGAACTATGTTTGTCGACTGACGTAATTATTGTCAATGTAACCGCGGTCTTGTGCTTTCTGGCGATTACCACCTGTTTCATACGCTGTTTCCACGGACAATGATGCAAGGCAGTCGTCGGTGCAAGTGACATTTGCCATGTAATGTCCGCATGTTTCTCGAGTTCACGTCATCTGCGTGTTTGAAACATTGGCCCGCTGACTCGCGCACTCCATCAGGGCGCGCAGATGCGAGCACGCTTTGTTCAGTCTTTTGGTTTGCACAGAGAACAGCTGCCTGCCACAGTATTGAAATAACCAACATGAACAACGTTTTCTCATTGTCCACGCGCACCTCGTTCACCAATAATACTGTTGTTGATGTGAAATATCAGACACATTTAGTGCGAGAACGAATTTGTTGAATTGTTTAGTTGCTCGCATAAATCCTCAGTGTGAAGCAATGAACGCTGCCCTCGGTGACAAAGTGAAACGCAAAGAGCCCGGGTTCGATTCCCACTCGTACAGAGTCATTTTTTGTGATTTATCAGTTCGTGTCATTTTTTGGTGGCAGAAACGATTTCTGATTGCACGTGCGTTCCCGATTATTATATACACCGTCCGGTGGTGAACATAGTACACGGACTGTGTTCGTCGATGATTGAGTGAGAAAGACTGGCGGTTCCTGTTTTCAAACAGGATATTGAAAATAGCCCAGCTAAGCACAAAGCTTGAGACAACACGTGCAGGTCGGTCAAGCGTGCAAGCGTCCAAAACCAAGCCTTCTTAGTTTTTAGGCACCGTTTTCTTTGGCTGTAATTTTAAGCGTCTGCGAAGGAGATGTAGATGTGTTTCATATGTCAGCAAAATCTCCCAAGAAATAAGAATTAAACTAGTGCTTTTCTATTTCCGAACTGGAACACAGCTAACACAACGTTTCAGACAACACGCGCAAGTCCGCCAATTCTAGCGCGCGCACTCACAGGCGGGCTGCGTGCGAGCCAGTTGCTGCGTGTGCACGCGCGACAGACTTGCGCATGTTGTCCTAAACGTTGTGTTCCGTTTCAGGAGTAGAAAGCGCACACGTTTAGTTCTTCTTTGTTGTGAAATTTTGTTGATATATGAAACACATGTCCATTTGCTTCGTAAACGCATAAAATTACAGCCGAAAGAAAGGGTGCCTAAAAAGTTTGGTTTTTTGGACTGTTTCGCTTGTCCTCACACGCACAATGTTTCATAAAGTGTATAGCAAGTTCAACGAACAAATGTCTGATGAAACACTGAATGTATTGGAGCTCATACACGGCTTCAAACTTTTTTCGCTTTCCGTCTGCGACAAAACTGCGTCGGAATCGTGAAACGTCACAAGGCAGCTTTTTGAAAATCCAAGTCCAAAATCTATATTTCCCATGCCTGGTCTTCACTTCATGAAAAATGGGCGAAAACAAACGCCGTCAACAATCAATTGTTTGTTACTGCCTTTAAATGGCCTCGCTCCGAAGCCAAATTCAAAATTCAAATCTTGAATTTATGAACTTGCCCAATGCTACACACGAAGCGAGATTCAACTGTGTAAAAAATCATTCTTGGGTCGCGCTTCCACTGATATTTTACATTTGTTTGGTTGTGTGCCAGGGCAAGGATTAGTGGACACCAAAGCGGTGTTCAAACTCTTACCCAGTCACGTGACCGTCCGAAAAAAGAGCTGGTTTGTCGTCACTTTGGTTCGGCGTCTAATGCATCACAAACACACGAGAATAGGTGAACACACATGAACTACATATGTATGTATAGGTGTCCACGGGTGCATTTATGCTCTTTCGTTCTTGTCTTTGTATGTACATAGAATGATAATACTATCGTAATGATATGCTTACGACGACACATTCAAGCGTACCATCAACACTTTGAAAGCTCAAAAGGCGTCACATACTTCCCAGACAGCGGCTTATGTGTGTTCCAAACTAATGACTAAGTGCCGGAGTTTTCCATATGAACTCCCCGGAGCTAATGGCCGGGAAATTGAGCAAAAGTCAGTTTGAGCAAGACCAACTTGAGCAAGAAAAAAGAGCAGAGCCGAGAGGGCAGTGTTCTTATTTTGTTCCAGCGGTTTAAGCCTGTTGTGTTAGGCTTAGGTTTACTCGTGGGCTTAATTTTGCGCTAGGCTTCGGGCGCCCTTAGTCATAGTGGAAAATGTAAAATGGAAATGAAACAAAACATTTTCTGTGTAAAATCTGACCAATCAGCGGCCGAGAATTGAGCGGAACAGAAAGCGTTTTTGTCACATGTCAAAACATGACTGCTGCAGAAAATGCTTTATTTCATTTTCATTTTCCATTTTCCAGTATGCCCTTAGTCATACTGGAAAATGGAAATGGAAAACTTGGACATAGGGTGGAATTCACAAAACAAAGTCAAGCTCACCGTCAAGCGCTCAACGTCAATTTCAGAGTCAAGCTGAACGTTTCGCTCGCACTGGCACACAACAATGTTTCACTGCAACACAGTGTTGTGCTGCGCTGTAGTGTGTTGCCACTGCACAGCCTGTGCTAATTATAACGTTGTGAAAAGCCTAGTTTGGTTGGCCGACAGTTTTTTCCATTTCCATTGCAGGCCTGACGGTGAACTTGAAGGTGAGCTTGACGGTGAACTCGTGATAGTTCACCGTCATTTTACACGTGACGTTGAGTTTGACGGTGGACTTTGACGTTGAGCTTGACTTTGTTTTGTGAATTCCAGCCATACTGTAGAATATTTTTTATTTCCATTTTCCATTTTCCACTATGACTAAGGGCGCCCTTACTTGTTGTTATGTTCTGCTCTTTGGTCTCTGCTCTACTGCTTGCTCAAACTGGCATTGCTCAATTGTCCATGCGCCCCGGAGATTCTTTCGGACAGCAAATATCTTGCTGGTACGTTTTTTAGGTTTGTGGAAATAAAAATTACCGCTGACGTTGTCGACTGTTATCACAATCGCTTTGTGTACATCTCAAAACTCTAATAATTCGATCGCAGAGCTGTCTCGGCTGACAAATGTTCAAAAACACCTGTTTATGCTCGCGACAGTGTCGCACAAAATTCCGCAGCGGTTATGTCGCTGCAGAGTGAGGATATCGTGCGACGGTTCAGTCCCGGGGCACAGGTTCTGGCCCGGACATTCATTCAGTCTCTGTCTTATTGGACAGACTATCCCCAACACGCATTGTCACGTTATCTGGCTCATCGTAAAAAATATCACCTCGCTACTGCCCGTTTGTGAACACAACTGGTCGGTATCAACTATTACTATATTCTCAAGTACAATCAAATATGCTTACAAATAAAATTTCGACAATTTTTCGTATTGAGAACCGAAATTTTTGTGGTCCGGAATAGAAAAAAGTAGATCTTAAAAAAATTTTTAAAATTCAAAAAAGTTAAAAAAAGTTCGATAATGAAAAAATTTTTAATCCAACCCTGCGCAGCAGACAATTCATGTCTATCTCTTGAAAACAAAAAGTCCTGTGGCTTCTTGGACTGACATATTTTAGGAAAACTATTATTCGGAAACTTTTCTTTGGAGAACCCTCTGAAACTTTATTCAAGGCAAGGGAGATATATCGAAAACACCGGTCAGTCCATCACACGAGGCACTTTAGCCGCCACGTTAAGACAGAGGCTGATTAGTGTGGGTGTCTGGACAGGTTATATACTGTACTTTATTGATACGCTCTAAGGCACCTTATGGTCAGGAGATTGAGTCATCCCTGTTTACTCAATTCTAACATCTCTGTCCCATGCATCGTTTTACGTAAAGGATTGGCACTCGTTGTAACTTGCAATCAAAGTACTTTTTTTCAAAAGTTTTGCCCGCTGGTTTTGGCGCTGCATCTTTATGCGCACGACGCCTCGTGCGCGCGCTCACCGTGTTGAAAAGCGTCAACATAAATCATTAGATATGTATGTACTGTATTGGTCAAATCGTCAATATACTGTTGTTTATGTTGTCACATCATGTTTATGCATCAAACTCGTTTTGTTTTGCAAAAAAAATTGAAAGGCGGACGAAACACAAAACAAGAAAACAAAAATTCTGTTTTGCAGACGCGTGTGAAATGCATCGTATCGAGTTTGCCAGGGGCATTCAGGGCGGCCCACATGAACACTGGCGACGTCAGAATACATTGCTCAATTTCGGTGCACAGGCGACCAGAAAAAGTATGTGTCAGTTATGTATAAAAAATATCGAAACAATATTAATGAAAAGCGTGGGACATTTTTTAAAAATAATATTCCACGAAGGGAAAACATGAGACCCGCCACTATAGTACATATTCGAAGTTGGGCACTTCTATCCCGTTGTCCACTACAGAACTAGCGCCAACACAACTAAATTTCATAATTTAAAAAGTCGCATTTGATCAAACGTGTCGCATCGCGATGACATTTTTTTTGAATTTTGGATTGGCTTGTAGCAATTGGCTTGTAACACTTGGCGACTTGTATTGGTCGCACAATGACTAATGGAGAATTTATCCAAAATTCAAAGGATGGACCCTGATTCAGGCTCAGCCACGCTCACCTACTGTTTAACCACTCAATTACTTGTATGTCCGACAAAACATTTTCATCTGAAAATATGAACCAGTAGAACAACCACCAGCTGACAGCAACGTGGTTGTTTTACTGGTTATTTTCAGGTCAAAATGTTTCGTGTGAAATACAAGTAACTCAGTGGTTAACAGTGGTTGAGCGTGGCAGTTCCTGAATCAGGGTCCATCCTTTGACTTTTGGATAAATTCTCCATTAGTCATTGTGCGACCAATAGCAATCTCTGAACAATTGGATATTGGTCGCACAATGACTTTATAAGAATTGGTCAAATTTCTTTCCTGATTCGTAAAGCAGGATAGTGACAGGGCAGTGACGTTGCGTTGCGCGATCACACACAAAGAATGCTGACACCAAAATGTTTCAGATACGCTGCAACGTGGGTGCTCTGCTAGATTATTTTCAACTGAAAATGTTTTGTGAGAATCACAAATAGCACAGTGGTTAAGAGTGACTGAACGTGAAAATCAGGATTGATTTGATAAATTCTTATATAGCTATTGTGCGACCAATACAGTACATGACGACCGCTCAAGAAATCTAACGACCAAAACGGCTTATCGCCGCCACACGTTGATGTTTCACGCCTCTACATAGGCTGTTTCGCGCATCTCGGCATCTATGAAGAGAATGCCCGTTTGCTGTTGTGCGCGCTGATGTTGATCTGCTATCTGGCATTCGGCGCCGTGCTGTTCAGTTCGATCGAACGCGAGAACGAACGGAGGGAGCGTGCCAACTACGCGCAACAGCTGTACGAAATGCAACGGTTGGCGGAAAGTAGTATAGCGTATACCCTATAGAATATGGCGGAATAACGGAAATTTACGCTGAATGAAAACTGGAAACACTGACCTCTGACCAAGAGCGTAAAGTTATGTGGCAACGCAAGGCTCTTTGTGTGCCCGTCTTTGGGTGCCGTGCACCATTCTTCTTTCTGTAGTGACAATTTATTCATCCCAGCATTTCCCAAATACTGATATTCTATTCGTAAGAATTTACAGTTCGTTTAAGTCCAGCGTCCAGGTGCTGGGCGCGATTGTTTTCAAACCAACTACATACACAGACAAAAAGTAAATAAAATATTTCGTCCAGAACGATTCATTTTCGGAGCTAGCATGGTAATGCTAAGCGACATATGGTTCATTCCCTATAGTGCGCTTTCTGAAAATTTTGATCGTGCGCTATTTCAACAATACTCAGCCGAATGAGCTCAAACTTGCACACAATCTATATACCGTGCCCCAAAATGGCCAGACAAAATTTCATCCCGCTGTGTGCCCACACGCGCAATCGCGGGCAAGATACAGTTGTCATTTTTGTAAAAACGTTCTTCTCCTTTTTTTTTTCCACAAAAAACTAGTCAGGGCCCAGACGTTACTGAACACCAAAAATGTTAATATCGCATATAGGGTTTTCGCACACGAGAAACACGATGGTGCTATCGCCGACTTCGTAACTCCACGACTGAGACCGGTTCCAGACCATGACCACGACATTTTGTATGTAAAGTGTGCTTCCCGAAGTAAAATTTCGCCGAAAAGTTGGGTTACCAGAACTATTAAAGTTGTTTATGTGGTTTTCGTACTCGAGAAACACGGTGGTGCTATCGCCGAGTTCGTAACTTTTAGTATGAACGGTTCCAGACCATGACTTTTTGTGCAGAATGTGTTGTTCTAAAGCCAAAATCAGCGGTTATATGTGTTTTTAATTTTTGTTACGTCAAAAATATATTAATTCCAATTCGTTAAATGTTTTTCAGCTCAAAAATGGACGCTCAGACACACACAATAATGCATTAGTGCACGCTACGTAGTTGCCTGATTCATAAAGCGCACAATGTATTAAACACAACACACAGCCAGCCAGCCAGCACACACACACACAGGCAGGCAGGCAGCCAGCACACACACACAGGCAGCAAGCACAACAGGCAATGCAGCAATGCACGCGTAGTTACATATGTAGTAAAGCTTGTGAAGGAGATTGGCGAAGCGATGTCCGAGCGGTATAACGCGCAGCACTGAATATGAAAGGCCGCGGGTTCAAACATTCACGCGCGCAGCCAACTTTGTTGTATTTTTACAAACTTTTAATGAATTCTGGATAACATTTTTCAGTTTTTTCGTGTTTTTATTTGAGATTAATTATTAAGCACAGGTGCGGTTCGAAGTTTATGCGCTGTGATGTCATTCATGATAAAATACGCACAAGGTATCAACTTCCTAATTAAAATTGCTGTTGCTCTCTAATATTCGAAGCATTTCCGCATTTTATAATTTGACTTTTGATGGAAGATGGTAATTTTTACGTGACATTGAATCGAAGATCAGATGCGATGGCCGCCAACAAAGCAATCTGGAGACTGATGTTTGACACTCATTTCATTGCTGAAGCTGGAGGGACAGGGGGCATGGAAGTTCATTGCACAGCTTTGCTTGGTACTAAACCAACAAGTGCCATTCTCTGAGACGATGCGCATTCAGTGCGCTATAAATGATGGTACCTAGGGTGTCAAATACATACCTGGCGGTAAATTAAAAAAAAATAAATAACTTGACAAGTTACCATGTTCCTCAAAAGCATAGACATGCGCGTGGGGCACTGCGTTAGTTTTGTTTCAGTGGTGGGTGAAGACGCAGACACAAGCGTGTCTCCACTGTTAGAACCCCATAGTGAAATCGAAACACAAAATTGGCCTTATGTCACGATAACCACCGATTCATATATCCTGCCAAAAAGTACAGCATCCTTAAACTGACCCCCACACCTCATTGCGCTCATGTGCGTTGATTACTTGAGAAAAGTCTGATGGTCGACATTTTCTTAGTTAGAACCATTGCTTGCCGGAACTGAAAACTTTCTGTGCCTGATTTATCCGGGTTCTCTGTTTGACGCTTGCGCGATATAAAAGAACGACACAAGAAAGAAAAATGCCCCAAGGGGCATAAAAGAAATATGGTTCCCTGGCTGACTGGCATAAAAGAACGATACTAGCTTGCACGACTTTGCTGATGTTTCATTAGGCACTGGAATAAACGTAAGTGTGTTCTGAGCTGTTTGATACCGAACAGTAGACATTGAACCATATTCCCGGCGCGAACTCTTTTCAACCAACGCCCAGCCGATATCGAAACTTTCGTGCAAACCCAGGCAACTGTTTCTTCTTTTCAACCTCACGACGGTAACTGTGCAGTCTTCGGTTGCGCACGATGGTTCAACAAGGAGAGGAGTAAAGAGAATATTGCAATCTTTCAATATCTCCGTGCCCTGTGTCTCTGGTGGCAAGACAGCACGCGCCGGGAATATGGTTCAATGTCTACTGTTCGGTATCAAACAGCTCAGAACACACTTACGTTTATTCCAGTGCCTAATGAAACATCAGCAAAGTCGTGCAAGCTAGTATCGTTCTTTTATGCCAGTCAGCCAGGGAACCATATTTCTTTTATGCCCCTTGGGGCATTTTTCTTTCTTGTGCATATATGTACAATATGTACATACCTTATAGGAAAGCGTGCGGAAACGATTCCGAAACGGGAGAGTAACAAAGGGACAGGGACCAACGAAACGAACCGCTGCCTTCTTTGACCTGGGGGTTTTTTTTTTTTTTTTTTATAAATTTCAAATTTTTTATTTTTTGATACAATCAAAACTACAGTGCCAGGCTAGCAACTGACGGCCTCTCTCTTCTACGTAGGAGAGGAGAAAACTGTGGTTCGTTCGTTCCCTCTACCTCGCTCGTTCGTACCAACGAAAGGTGGGAACGAGACAGTGTCCGTGCAGTGATAGACATAGACATACATCTACAACCAAGACCAAGGTAGGTATAGACTGAATGGAGCTATTGACTTTTATTGATTTTGATAATTTTGGTCCGAGGCGGTGTTAACTTCTCCCTCCCCCACCCATCTCTAACCATCAATGACAGAACATATGCGTTTCCTTCGCAATCTACGAGAAAAGCAGACAGGTACCTACACCACCATAACCAACTTTTCAGCCTCTCCACTGGTTCCCAAGGAAAACAGGCAAACCCCGTCGACCCCCCCTTACACGCCCTGACTGGAACTGCTTGGGTCTCCCCCCCTTTTTCGGGGCCTTTCGGGCCCGCGAGTTCGGGGCCGTACCAGTTCCCGTGTCCTAGGCCCCGGGCCCGGCCGATTCAGGCCTGGGACACGTCCCTCATCTAGGGCTTGGGGCCCAGCCCGGCCCGGGGCGGGGGGGCCCGGGCCCGGAACCCGGGCCCTGGCCCCCGACCGATCGCACGAGCAACGACAGCAGGGCAGAGAACAACAAGAACAAGTAACTTTACGACACAGTACCACCACCCCCAGGACGACTGTCGGTGGAATTCTTCTACTTTTTCTACGGCTTCCCCGGCTGCGCGCTCTGCGTCCTTCTCCTCCCCCTGCTCCCTGGGGGAATTTTCGCGATCTCCCCACCCTCCCAAGCGCGGCGGCGTGTCTTTCTTATTTAGCTATTATTTTTTGGGTTGCTTCCGTACCCTCTATAGTATGTTATCGTTCATACGGTCAATCCACCGAATGGGAGAGAGAAGACAAAAGAGAAATTCAAAATCTCGATCCCCCATAAGACCAAAAGAACAACAGGACGAATAGGGCGGCTCCACCTTAAGCCCCCCCACCGATGGAGACGCCCTGGGGGGAATTACCCCGGTTTACCCCCCCCGGGACCCAAGTCGTTACATTTCCAATCCACTCCAAAACATCAACTACTCCAACCAGTGGTAAACTTGCCCAACGCGTTCAAATTAGCGCATTGGTGACGAATATCTCGTAGTTTTCCGTTGTCTTTTTAGTGTCTCACCATACCTAGATAAAGGACGATCATAACTGCGATCAAATATGGTCCAAGAGTGTCAATACGTACGTTTAGACAGCCCTTGATAGCTCCCCTTTTAACTTCAGGCAACACAATCGAAAGCTTCGACGGAAACGTCTGGCGGCCGAACTGACCACAGCTGGTACGGGTGCCGATGCACCGCACAACAACAACGCGCACCAACGAAATGGTAACAGATGTTGGCTTATATAACTGTAGTCAAAGCAAGTCGTTACAGATCACATGTATTATTTATCGCGCACATTTGGGGCTCATTGCTTGATTTGACGACAGTACTGTATCAGCCCATACAGTATGTCGGTGTGATATCGTCCTTATGTTGATGAAATGTCTGGGGCAAATATTACGAGCGTCATAACGACCTTTCAGTTGTCTACCACCTTAATTAAACAATTTCATTTGAGAGATGTAGCGCTGAATCCGAAACATCTCTGTAAATCAAGTGTGCCGTTATGTTTATCACGCGATTGACAGTGTAAGAATCAAAAAATGCCAGGTGCGGAGGAAATTTTTTCGACCCACCAAGACCTCCGACTTCACGATTTTTACTGGCAGCAACCAGGGATGGGTTTGCTCTTAAAAAATTGTGGTTTCGCTCGCTCGTCGCTCATTCGCTCTTTATCGCCCTGTGATAGTGGTCCGTTGACCTGTGCTACAGCCCGTGCAGTCAGTGTGTGTTACGCTGAGAGTGGCTGTGTGTGTGTGTATACGCAGTGTGCGTTACCAGGGTTGGGCAAAAAAAACGACGGCGTTTTTTCTTTAAAAAAAACGACGTTTTTTTTAAAAAAACGCCTGGGTCGTTTTTGGTTTTTTTTAAATCCTGAATTTCCTTGATTTTCCCTGATTTTTCAGGGAAAGTACTCTGATCATCAAGGAAAATCAATTTTTTGTCCCATTTGTTCCAAAAAATTTTCGACCAATTTTTACTTTGTCGAGATACGTCGATATACGGAGTTTGATTTTCAATGATGACCCCAGCCAAAGTTGGTCCCATGATGCGGGTCTGCTATGGGATCTTAAGAACTCGCTAGAAAAGGGTTGAAACCCGTTTATTTTGCCTCAGAACACATACATAGAATTACTTCATTTAACCACGTTTTCTTCCCAACATGTGCGTTTTCCAATTTTTTTGGTGGCATATTTTGGTCATCTGGGCGTTTTAAAAAAACGATTTTTCGGA
The DNA here is from genome assembly GCA_030248065.1 of Rhynchonema sp. JSB1_4. Classification (NCBI taxonomy): domain Eukaryota; kingdom Metazoa; phylum Nematoda; class Chromadorea; order Monhysterida; family Xyalidae; genus Rhynchonema; species Rhynchonema sp. JSB1_4. Next base: position 114,109 of record JASAMV010004853.1, read on the forward strand.
AAAAAACGTTTTTTGCCCAACCCTGTGCGTTACACGTTATGGAGTCAGTGAGCATACCTTGTTCGTGCAGTCATTTGGTGCTGCATAGGTATGTGAGATCCTTCAAGCCCGCCTGTCAGACGGACGCGTGTGTAGTTCAGCTGGTTAGAACAGCCGGTGCCGGAAGACGCAGGTTCAACCCCTGCCGTGTCAATAATGTTTGGTGTGGCTTGGAGGATCACAGCTCGTTCTTTTGCTCTTAATGCGCAATCAAGTTTTTTTTGGTTTTTCTACCTTGTACCTGCATCAAGCAAGCCAATAGTCGAATCAGAGTCACATTCAGTTTGTAATTGTTGTTTTTGCTCGACTACTTCGTCCATAATATGACACAATTATGGTCTACGCGGTACTTCAGATACCAATGGAAGTACAAGTAGCAATAGAAGTTACCAGTAGCAAGAGAAGTTAAAAAAAACAGCGAAATTTGCAAAACATGCTCGCTCGTTCTTCGCTCGTGAGCGAAGAGCGAAAAAAGAACGAAGTTTTTCATAGCCAACCCATCCCTACTGACAATATGAGTTCTTTCTATTGAAGAGTTAACATTTTTACAGCAACGCCAATCCTGATGGTTAACGACGAGGTATCAGAGTTTGGAGACGACATGTCCAGCATAACAGATGCTCAAGGCGGTAACGGGTGGTGGAAACCGTCGTTGTACAAAGTTGGTGCTGGTCAAAATTTAATGATTGCGACTTTATTTTCTTCTCACCAGGACAGTGCTAATTAAACTTTGAAGTAAGTCACCAATGGTGTGTTCGGAAGCTTTCCGAATGATCAACCAAGTCTTCAATTCCGAGTGAACGGCGTGTTTTGATGAGCGCTTGAAAATATAGGAGCCGGTTGTTTGAAATTAGCACTTGCTGTTTTCAATTTTTCGTCCTGGGTCTGATAATACCTGCAATCGGTGTCAATATCCAAATTCGAATTCAATTTTTATTTGTAAGCTCACGCAAAGGCCTACTCACAAGATCCGGCAAACACCTAAAAATAAGAATAAAAAATAAAAATAACAATATTATCTAGGTGTTTGCGTGCACGCTGTGTGTCGCTGTCACACATATGCTCGTGTCAGCCGTTATATTTGCGCACGGCGAAAACTGGGGCTACATTGAGGCGATCTACTATGCCTTCGTCAGGTTCGTTGAAGATATTGATTTATTGATTATTTTCTTTTATCAAGAAAGATAAATTCTAAATGTGAAAAAGTGCCACTCTCCATCCAGCTGTCACAAAAACGTACGGAATTCAATTTCTCATTTTTGTGTTTTTCAGTTTCACAACGATCGGCTTTGGGGATTACGTCAGCGGGCAACAGGGCAACGACGTGCCCGGCATCGTGCTATATCGAATTGCAAACATTTGTGTGCTCCTGTTTGGATGCTGCTGTTTTTACAGGTTTCGAAGCGAATATTATCTCTGATTATTACCATGCATGGCTCAAATTTCAACCGCCTCCGGATAGAAAGGCGTCTTATGCCCGAAATGCTACACGTGCATGATTTTGTCATAGTCGTAAAATATTCAAAATAGAGACGTACATGTGCACCATACATATGTGCTAACCCTTTCCCCCAAACGAGGCACCAAAAATCAACTGTATACTTAACGCGCATTGCCGGTAACTGGTTGGTGTGTGACTATGGGATAGAAAGTTGAAAGTCGGGGTAAAAATAAAATTTTTTTTATTTTGTCGGGGTAAGTTTAAAATTTCGATTGTGGCTATACCTACCGAGCATATCTTGGGAGCACAAGAAGCACGTGTCGTTTCAAAGTTCGTTGAAACAATTATTTTCAAATTAAAAAAAAGTTTACGTTCTAAATTGCAGCCTGCTCAACGTCACTTCGGTGGTGATCCGTCAATTTTTGAACAACCTGATTAAGGGAATGGACTTTGACTGGAACAAAATGTTGATCACGTTGCATTTGAAGAAACGACCGCCAAAGAGATACCTCGGATTGGGACTGAATCGTCCACCCGATTCTGATCAGGTTGACTTGATTTCGAATTGGTCGTTTTGTTTATAGTTATCGATTTTTCGTGTGATCCAAATCGGTCATTAATAAAAGTTACGTACAGTGAAACTACGCCAACACGAGCCCGATTTCGGAGGTGGCAGATTAGAGAAACATTCATACGTGGCTGCTGATTTGGGAAAACTTACACGTTGTAGAGTACAGCGTGGGGCATGAGGATTTTCTCTTTCTATTCGTTTTGCAAGCACCCGGCCTCCGAAATCGGGCTCGTGTTGGCGTGGTTTGTCTTTACCTGTGTGCCATTATTACATAAGCCTTGTGATCGCATAGCTAGGGCGCATACATATACTGTGTGTAGATGTGTTGCACAGTTGCGCCAGAGAATGCCAAATTCAGTCTACCGAACGAGCCCCGTTTTTTCTTCGAATAAGCACCCACCTATGCACATTTTCAGTCAGTGCTTGGGGGCTTGTTTGGGAATTTTGTTTGAGTTCTCAGATCTCCATGGGGACCTATTTGGCATTCTCCGGTACTAAATTCAGCAGGAACGACAGAAAAAGGGAACACCACCGCGGCACTTTCTGTTGAACCCAGATATCAATACATTTGTATTCTGCAGATTTCTACATGCACCGAGCCGGGCCCGAAATCGCCGCTGCCGCGTTCCGGTTCGGACATGATTTCGCTACGCGAGTTCCTCTGCCACAATCAGACTTCGATGTTGCAACTGCAACGTCAGCTGATTGAATCGGCTCACAAGAATGTGCCAGCGGAGAAGGACAAATCGATGCCGTTCACCAGCGAGTACGGACATCTGTTGGAGCCACCGACCATATCAGCCAGCAATGTGGGCCCATTGGCGATCGTCACGAACAGATTGTGCGATGATTGATGTGGCTTCATGGATTGATTGATCATTATTGGATTGATGGATTGATCATTATCAGGCAGCGATCAATATGGACAGAACGGAACAGGCAATCACTAGAAGCAATCACTGCCCTGCCGGGCACGTCTGCGTGGTGTCGAGACTTCTTCGGATTTTCACTTCTACTTCCCGGAAATCAGAAGTATAAATCGACTTTTAGTGTCATTGATCAGTGATTACATACAGTAGTTGTTCAAATGACAAATTGAATAACTTTGATCTAAGCGATTCACCGTCTGATACATAGATCAAGTGTATCATTGAACGACTTATGAAACGCTTGATCAAGCGATTGTGGCTAAGCGTTCGCGTGGCTTGATTGTTTATTTTATTTGATTGAAGGCTATCGATTGGCTAATCAATTGTTTGATCGGGTAATTGAATGATTTGACAGATGCGTCTCTGGTGCCTGTATGGTACCGTGTTTGCGTGGGATTGGATATTCTCTAGGCACCAAATTCAACGTACGACACCACCTGTTGCTCAAACCAAGTTGTTAAGTTGACATGAGCGCTTTTTACCTTATTTTGAGTTCATAAATCAGTTATTGCTGAGCATAACGGGTTTTTGCTCTTTCATCTATTTGTCTATGCGACTTCGGTAAGGCTTGTGGAAATTTCCATCCTGTTGGACACTGGCTGTGCGCATATATTTGTATATTTGCATATTTTCGATTCAATTTATCCTGTGATGTTATGGCATTTTGTGATTCAGTTCTTCGTTATTCGTTGAAAAGTTAACGGAAGGAAAACGCAACATGACCGCCAAAAAAGCTACAGGGTGGTACATTTCGGGCGTGTGGAGCGCATTTGTTTTTACAAATACAAAGACCGTCGCCATTAGACAAAAAATGGCTGCATAAGCACGTCTGGGGCACAAGTTTGCACGCAGTAGGACCAAAGTTCCCCCAATCAGCCAGCCCCTTGCAATTTTATCAGTCATAATAAACAGCAATAAAAGCACATCTATTATTATTGCAAGATCATACATATAGCTGAGCACTTTACCTGGTGCTTTTACCCCTGAAAGCGTAACACGTGGTAGCACACAACGTACCCATTAAAGATAAGAGTTCTCCAGAAGCAGCGTAAACAGGACACCACACACACACATAAAGACACACAGAAGAAGTTTCTTTGCAGTGTTTTACGCCCGTCTAAAGACGTGTCCTCTCTTTCGTTAAACAACAACATCAACAATCTTTCGTGGGTTCGTAATTTTTCAGGCGCCGGATTTGCATATTTTTTTTGTCCAGGTGCAGCTCACCGTCGCTGACAGCATGTTCCGAACAGGCTGGTCAATGATTTTCTTTGCATTTGTAGGTTAGTACCTTCTGCATCCGGGAGTGCGGGGTTTAGTGAAAAAAAGTGCGGTGGTGCGTGTTTATGAAAGATAACCTGAAACATTTCAGGACTTCCCGTACTTGTCATCTGCCTCAGCCTGACGTCATTCAATGAGGCGATCCTGTCCTTTGACGCGTACGCTTCGTTCATTCAAGAAACGTCGCTTAACGAAACGTTCATCAAGGAATTCAGCGAGTTTTTCAATTCTCGCACCACGCTCTACAATCAGAAGGTCAATCCGAATGGTTGGTCGAGCGGTGTTTTACAATATGACGTAGGCGCTAAAAACAATTCGGTAAAATAATTTGAGTGTTCGCAATCCACACATCAACAGAGCACTGAAACCCAGCAATATAGCCAATATCTGTATCAAAATGCCACTTGTTTATCTGACTGCTTTTGCCCCCTGTTTGCGTTTTCTGAAGTGATATTCTTGTGACAACCGGTTCCTATCTCTCTTATTGTTGTTTTTTTAGCCCTGACGAGGATACTATTGAGTATCAAAAATTCGGCAATATATTCTGTGTATTGTGATTTGGTGCTGTTCGTCTCTCAAAGACACACAACAACATGATTTGAATTATTGTAAAAAAAGTGGTCAAGAACAACGATGAGTTCGGCCCGCGTTTGTAATCGAGTTCGTGTAGTTAGAAGAGAACCAGCATGCAGGACTCATGATGTTAAATATTTTTACACAATGCGTGCGCGCGTGTAACATCAGCCAGCTGGCCATGCGTGTGCACATGGTGTGCGCAACCACATTGCGTAGCATGAGAGAGTGCCCGCAGAAGTCTGTGTGCAGTGGTGTGCAGTGCACATCATTGATTTTGAGATCGTTCTTCCTGACGATGTTTTGAACCGCAAGTGTCGATTGTCGGCTGTCGGGTGTCGGGTTCCAAAAAAACCGACACCCGACATCTGGAGGCACCCGACACCTGACACCCGACACCTACATTTTTTTGGCACCCGACAGCCGACACCCGACATCTGGAGGCACCCGACACCTGACACCCGACACCTACACTTTTTTGGCACCCGACAGCCGACACCCGACATCTCTCTAACCCTACTAACGACACGCGAACTCGAATTGAACTGCGTGATGAATACTGGGCACCATTTTCTACTCAGGCAACCCAGCGACCGGCGACCCCGCATTCAACTGTCCCAACATGGAAGGTCACAGCAAAGTGCCACCCACTGACGTACATTCACTGCGGCCAAATGACATCAAAGTGGTCGGCGCTATGGGAGACTCTGTGACGGTAGGTCGCCGGGTCATAAGTAGAAGTCTTTTTTCCAGCTCTACCTCTGTTTCTTGCATCTACATACGTAACGAATAAGCGGCACTATTTTTTTCACTAACCCCATTTCTGAGGCTGTTTTTTTGGGGGGGGATTGGGCGTGCTTTTTGGGGGACCTCTGTTTTTGCTGCCTATTTTGGTGCGCTCTATGTATTTTTTGGAGGCTGTAATCTGGAAAATACGGTATCTTGCGTGTGAAGAACTTTTAAAAAGCCTCTGCTGAGGCGCGTTTAAGTTGTGTTCTTCTGACTCGGCCTCGCATTTAATGTAGCCTTGTTCACAGTTGTTGTGGGCCACTCATGTGGCTCCTCAAGACTTGGAGACATTGGCGTGATATTTTCGAACGGTGTAGGTCAGTTGGGAGGTCGGGGGCTCGGTCGCAGCTCAGTGTATAGCCTCGGGTAACTCACCACTAAACCCCCCCCCCCCCCCCCCACCCACCCAACCCCCACCATGGCTCTACCCTTTACATACATTCATTCATTCCTTTGTGCTGACTTGTCACCATCAAGTCGTTATAGTTACAGTCACATCATAAAAACTTGGTGTGATATATAGATCTCTAATCTCCGGTGTTCCGACACCCGCTTAATTATCAGAATCCAATATCAAATCTAATTTCGGACGTGTATGTGGCCGCGGATTTGGGGCATGTTACACGGTGAAGACTACAACAAGGGGGCGTGAGGAATTTCTCTTTCCTTCATGTTCAAAACACAACACCTCCGAAATCGGGCTCGTGTTGGCGTATATTTTAGTTTGCCTTTTATCTCAGTGCAGTAATTTCAGGCGGCCTTGGGCGCAGGCGCAATGACATTGGTTGAGATGTCACTCGAATATCGTGGCCAATCATTCAGTATCGGGGCTGACAACGACTACACGCTAACTGCCACTGTGCCCAGTGAGTTTGACACGTTGTTTGTCGCGTCCCGGTGGTGTATCTTCAAAATCTCAATCGACTTCGATCAGATCTACTCTGTAGCGACGTTTTCACGTGACGAATTTCGCGTCTGTGATATACATGTATCGAAGTTGGCAACGACAGGGGCTAAAGTGGTCTGAGCGGGCCGAAAACCGCCTTTACGCGGTTTAAAATTGTGTGCTTACGTGACAATGTCGTGAAATCTTGACTTGCGAAGGCCACGTGATCAAGATAAGTTACATAACCAATTACGGATGAAAAGACGTGGACCAAGAGCAATTGGAAGATCCCAAGGTTCATGTCCATGCCCACATTGATGTAACTTTATTATTCATTTCTATCTCTACAGACCACGCGCAGTCTTCTGCAAATTTCTTGACATATTTTTTTGATATTCGGCCAAATTCTCGAAAGCGCTACGGGGCGATTGCGCAACTCCCATGTAAAGGCAAACTACGCCAACACGAGCCCGATTGCGCAGCTGGCTGACTAGTGAAACATTCATGCGTGGCTGCTGATTTGGGAAATGTTACACGTTGAAAAATACAAAGTGGAGCATGATGATTTTCTCTTTCTATTCGTTTTGAATACACACCACCTTCGAAATCGGGCTCGTGTTGGTGTAGTTTGCCTTTACTATGATGCCCACATTGCAGATGCGCTTCGTCAATTCAATCCGAATGTCGTGGGTGCCAGTCACCGTGTGGCCCCCGTCTGGTTCAAGTATTTCTCGCAGCTCAACGTGGCCGTGTCTGGGGCCGTGGCCGAAAATATGACGGTTGGATTCGACTATCTATGTTATACTGTACCTGATTCTTGCGTAGAGCGCAGTGTTGCTGTTGGATTGAGGCGGTGGTTGAATTCAATTTGAATTTTAAATTGTTTGAGTTTTTATCTCAAGCATTCGCACGTGTCTGAGCTTTAGCAATTCACGTCTGCGGTACAGTCGCTGAACTGGCACAGGGCCCGGATATTAGGTGCCTTTGGGGCCTGGATTTCAGCCGCGTCCTAATCGAAGTGTCCAAAGCCATTCCGGGACGAATAAAGACACACCTGATACCTGACACATAGAATCTTTCAAGAACATTTTGCAGGACCAGGCAGTCGAGCTCGTGAAACGCATTAAGGAGATGACGGAGCTCGACTTTGACAAGGACTGGAAACTCGTCACCGTCTTCGTCGGCAACAACGACGTCTGTCACCATTGTGAGGACGCGGTAAGAGGGCACGCGCAGATTTTTTTAAGATCACTGGACTAAGGGCGGCCTTACGTAAAACTAGGAAATAGGAAATCGTTTACGTGCTGAAACTACTTTTTATTGAATTTGAGACGAAACTAGGAAATAGGAAATACGAAATGTTTCCTATTTCCCAGTTTACGTAAGGCCGCCCTAAGACCGTGTTCGGAAAACTATTGTTGATCAGCTAGAAATGAGGTTAATGCGCAGTGTTGTTGTTCATTCGAAGTCAGCCAAAGTTTCGAAAACTGGTGTAGGTCGAGGGCGAAGCTAAAGCCCACATCCAAACATACATATATTTATAAAGCCCGGCATCGAAATGTTAAGGTTGCCGTAAGCCTTGCTATTTTCAAATGCTATTCTACTGTCTCCCCAGACCACAAAATGCACTGACCGAATTGCACTACCTGCACGAAGAAAATGCGCTAACTAGTCTTTACACGTTGTCTTTGCATTTTCAAATCACATTGTATAATTTTCCAGTGTAGTATCAGTATGTAGTTTCAGCAATATTATGTTCATTGTTGTTCTGACGTGTTCACGCTGCAGGATCGCTACTCCGCCGACAACTACTACGCGCATCTGAACGACGCGATGCAATATCTGGCTGACAATCTACCACGCACGTTCGTCAATCTCGTAGGCATCGAGCACATGAACATATTGAACGAAGCAAACGCCGCCAGTCCGTACTGCGCCCGGATGCACAAGTTGGTCGGCGTCCTCGTCGTTGGGGCTTTGCGCTTTTTTGCTTATGCATATCGCCCCCAAACCAAATTTTTCAACGATTTTTGTAACAAGCCTGTTCGGCGG
>JASAMV010004854.1:0-43900 GCA_030248065.1 Rhynchonema sp. JSB1_4
ATCATCGTGCGACCAATATCACAGACGAGCGGTGCATCCGGACATCGCCAGTGCAAATGCACCCAAACCCAATGGTAGCCAATAACTTGTTCAGTCTTATTTCCAGCGATTCAATAATCGACGACAGCACTCGCACGCGGTCCAGTGCCGCAGCACACCATTACCTCATCGTCTGGGGGTTAGTTCACATTCCACGTAAGAGCAGTGTATAGCAGTGTCTTATCAGTTTTTTTATAAATGTGAGCAATATCTATAATAATAGAGTTGCTTTTAAAGAGAAATGGCTACCTGAATCTACGGATGAAAAACGACCACCAAAGACACTAATTTACGTTTGGCCGAAAAAATGTTTCATAGCGTCCGCAAGACCAGCCGGGAGTAATGAACAAGGACAGTGCATCAGGTCCTCGCTCCAAAAATTCCAACGGCGAAAATATTGACCCCAAAAAGCAGCAAGTAATTTGTGATCAAGTGAAAGTTGCACTGTGCAACGCTGTGGTAGGGTTCACGGAGAATGTCTGTCGCACTGTCAATTCCGACCTGGCATGTCTATCAAACAGCGAACATGGTTCTTCAAAAAATTGCAAGATGTTTTCAGTTGGTCGTACACCAGGTACGAATCTTGATCGAATGCGTCAAACGTCACACGATCGTTCGTTGTTTGCGGTTGGTGTTGTGTTAAGTTGAAAATATTGGTGCCACGCGTGTAAACCATGCGCGTTTTTATGTCTATCGACCGACCTAAAGGTGTGCTCTTTGATTTTTATAATGTCAACAAGAAATACTCGACAGTGTGCTCTTTTCATGAACATGGTGACTTACATTCAATTGTTATGGACAATGGAGACAAACGTTCTTCCCTCACCCGTTAAGCTCACCGCGCACAGCATTCTGAATCAGCTCCAAAAGAGAAACAGACAACACGCCCTATATGCTCAGCACCAATATTCTGAGACAACCTTTCAGCATTGGCGGCTGGTCGCGGTGTGGCGAAGGGCCAGATCGGAAGTCGCCCATATGGACTCCCCCTACCTGGACCTGACTTTGCGTGGATTTAGTGAATTATTCGGCCTATTCAAGACCGCGAACGAAAATGAAAGCTCTTATGCCCCATCGCAGGAACAGGGTCTACAGTTCTTCACACAGTTGCACCTTACCGTTTTTATTGCGGTTGCGGCAACATGCGTGCAGACTTTGCGGCAAACGGAAGCGCTCTCGAATGACTTTTAGTCCCAATCCTAAACGCATTTGTTTCGATAAAAGTGAACATTAGTGCTCAATAAAACATGATGTCGAACCGCAATCCTGAAAGATTTTGTTCGCACTATTGACACTTGTGGAATTCGTCGCTAACGCTATCGAATGTTATCATAATAGCTTTACGATGCCAGCACTTGGATGTGCAACGCCTGGAAAACTCCGGCATGCTTTTGCCTGCCTGATTGTAGCAAGGCAACACGTGATGTTTCAAACGCACAACATAACAGATCGTGGTGCCGGACACAGCAGCTGCAACAAGCAGTGGTCACATGACGGTGCTGGTGCATCTGTTGAATTTGCACTGGCCCCATAGTCAAATCACAACGATACATCGCAACAATTTCTAACAACGATCGTGGTATCGACGCCACAATATTGACTTGAAAGTGGACGTACGCTCGACTCTCGATTGAAGATATTCATGAAAAAGTTGGGGGCGATGTTTTGCTGTAGATTGTCCACCGACCACCGCTCGTTTATGTGGGTTACTTTTTTTGCGATCTTTTTTGTTTCATTGGTTGTTCTTTTTTATTTTCACCGCTGTAGACCGATTGTATATCGTCAGGATGTGACTGCCGTGCGTATTACTTAACAAAGTGCGTGAAACATTTTCAAGTCCACTCCAATATGCTGTTCTTGATGATGTGACAGTGTTGTATAATAGAATACAAACCACAACCACCGGCTGCTGTTTTCGGTCTTTGTTGTTTGTCTGACACTTTGGCGTCTTTGTCATGTGTTGCTTTCTGTGAGACCAACAACAAGCTCTGCTTCATTCGCATTCTTCTCTGACAATGTCCTTGGTGCCTGTCAGTGTCCTGTCAATGGCTAAAAAGGAACAACGTTTCATACAATGCAATCCCACTTTGCAGGTATTACTCACTGGCGTGCACGGCAGCGTTGCTCAAATATGTTCGAAGTTCATTCAGAACATTGCGTTCGCGCCGGTGTTCGCCTCAAATACAGTACACTTGCGCCGTACACGCGCGGGCATGATTGGTAGGGATGGGTGCCTGGATTTGTTTATGTTTTGACAGGGTTTTGTGGAGACTCAGCTCGTGGTTTGATTGGGAAGTAAACTAATTATGAGTGGCATTTCTTTATCACTTTTTTTATCACTCAAGATCCACTGACAGTGAAAACATATAGAGTTGATCGTCAGCCTGAAGGACGTGCGAAGAAAGGACGCCAGTCTCGTTGGTGGCGACAGCTTGAATGTGCGACGTGTCTGACCGTCTACGAAATTTTATCTGCCACTCTTTCTTGCTTGTTGTGTGCAAAGATTCTTTATGTGTCAAAATGCTGACGAAGCTCAGTTTTTGTTGGAGTCCGGAGCAATGAACATTGAAGTCCTATGCCAACTGCAAAATGTCACGATATTTTTTCGATGATGATGTTCATCACACAGACAGGTTGGTGTCATGAACGGGACGTTGCAGTGTCGGGCACGCGTTGTCATCAAACGTTCTGGAACTGCTGACGGATTTGGCCGAAATCAGACCGCGACAGGATGCCGTCGAGGAGTTGTCGCAGAATAAAAATGCGCGCGTTTGGCTTGCGATGTTTCACTTGATAATCGTTTATTGTCGTGAATGACAGTTTGGTCCTCCAGCTTGCTGTTAGTTAATCTCCCGTTCACATTTGTTTGATGCACATTCTTCACAGTGAACGAAACTTCGGTACCCGGACCGATTTACTGTAACGAGGGTGAACGGTAGCCGGCATGATGAAGCATGCTCAGCAAATCAACAAATAACTTGAGCTGGGTGCTAATAATGTCAAAAATATCATTTATTTGCCTTGTTATTCAGGATTTCTACAACCTGCGTCAACTCATATCACGAATGATTGACATCGACCAGCTGGTGTCGTTGTGTGGGCAGGTTCTGGTATGGTCTCCCTGCGTGTCAGTGTTTTTGTTTGGTCCAGCATATGTGGCACACTTCCTAGCGGTAGGTATTTGACTGACTTTGAACTGATTACCAACTCGAAACATTCGCACTAGGATAATAAGCGAGTGCACCTATATAGTTGGACGTTGTCATAAATTAAATTTTTTTTATGTATAAAAAAATACGTTTGAGCACTATTCGTGTCAGTGGCTAACGAGATGAACGGATGGAAAGGTTTACAAATCCATGCTCGAAGTTCTTCCAGGTTCAAATACGAAACACTGCGATCAGCCGAGTACAAAATCACGCAGATCATCTATCTGAAACACACGCTGGAAATCTGGTTCAATCACTGCGAGCTGTGCTGGAGCCGTTTGACTCAAAAATGTTTGCGATGTACAGAGAAGTGGGCGACGGGTCAAAATACGGTCAACCCTCTTCCCCATAGCTACGCTATCGGCATCCGTCAGTTTTCGGTTAACTCACTGCTTTCACTTCGGGGGTTCAATGTCTGTGCTGTCGTTTTGAAGAGAGTACGCTGCGGTTCGGCACCTCAGGTTAATATTCATGTTATCGTCAAGCGTCGGTCTCGTGGCACGGTCAGCATTCGGTCGTTTTCACTCGCGCGTTACAAAATATATGGCGAAATGTTTCACCGACTGTACAAATGTTCACTATAGTACAAGAACGGTGCTAGCCATGTGAAATATAGGTGCGCGGCTTGTCTAACGATGAGACAATAAACACAAGCTAACCACAAACATGTCGTCTGTGGTGACAGACCAGCGGTGTGGTGGTTGACACAGTTTGGTGAGATATTCAACTGACCATCAGGCTGAATTGGAATTCAAGTTGAAGCCAGAAGGCCCAAAAATCGATCATTCATATTTTAAGTAACCAAAAACCTGTTGGTTGGTTTATTGCTCTCAGTGACGCATAAAACCATGGTATGTAAATTAGTGATAGAAGCACAGTTACAAGACCGGGTGGGACAATTACGGAAATGAAAATAGTACAAGACCTGGTTATAACAAAACCACAGCAAATAAAAGCTACAAAAAGCGCCAAGGAAGAAGAGAAGATCAAGGGCATCAGGACATATAACAGGACATGTTAACAGAACTGAAAATTATGCATTAATCCTCGTCCTCGTCAAACGACAAATGTCGGGCTCAGAGGGCATATTGGGATCAGTCCATATTGTCAACAGTCCAGAACAGATGGTGGGTTGGTGATTGTCCGTCACTTCCGTGTACCACCATTTAGCGACGTGGCTGGCGTCCCCAGGCCTGACGTAAATGCGTATGGAACGAGACATCGCCATATCCATCCCGTTGACCGCATCCGGACGCGGTGGCGATAAAGTTCTGTCAACCAAAAACCTGTCATGATTACCTAAAATGTTCAACCCGAATCTAATATTATATTCGCAGACAACGCTTTCCGATAACCGATATGAAGAAATCGTCAAGGAGATCACCGAGACCATCGATGAACAAGTGCACTTAGAGAAGGGAACGCTCAATATGCGCACGCAGAAATGTTTCGCCGTCAAGGTTTGACTGGTGGTGGAGCCCGTGTTTTTTCCCATCGCTGTAAAGTGATAATTAACCCCGTTAAAGCTGCTGGTCAACAACCCATCGACCTCGCTTAATCTTGGGGGCAGTGCACATTAACAGTGTTCGAACGGGATCCCGATCCCGATCCCGTGATTCCTGCCCCTTTTTTCTAATCCCGATCCCGACTCCGATCCCGTCATTTTGAAAAAAAAAACCCCAATCCCCGATCCCGCCCAAAAAAGTAACGGGAACGGAAATTAAGTTTTGAGAACAAAAAGTAAAAATTATGATAAATCATAATTCCGCCAAGCTGTTGTAAGGGCGCGGCCATGCAAACGGAGGCGCGGCGCGCGGGTCAGAAAAATATTCTATGTCCAATGGCCGCCCCGTGTTTGCATGGCCGCATTTCCGGTCGCCGTCTGCGGGTCCACTTGAAACATTTATCTGGCTGCAACACACAAAAAATTAACCCATCAGCGTAGAGCCAACGTCGCAGACGTGCCCGTAGCACAGCGCTGATTGGTTCATTTTTGTGTGTTGGCTAAATTAATGTTTCGAGTGACCCGCAAACCGCAATCCGCATGTGCGGCCATGCAAACTCGCGGCGGTCATTGGACATAGAATTATTGCTGACCCGCGGCCCACAACCGTGTTTGCATGGCCGCGCCCCCAAAAGAGATGCTCGACGGCTGATTCCGAGCGTGATGAAACCGGTGTACGACGGCTGATTCCGAGCGTGATGAAACCGCAAGCACCACGAACCGCGAAAGAATCGAGCTAGAACGAACGCTTTCACTTGAGCTTCTTCAAACGAAGGGACTCAGTTTGGAGGAAATGTTGCGATGGTGGGCAACAAAATGAGACAAAGTTTCCGCGACTGGCACGTCTAGCTTCCAAAAATCTAAGCGCTTCGCCTGCGAGTGCGCCTTCTGAACAGCTCTTTTCCAGTGCAGCTGATTTGTTTGATGACCAAAGATACTGCTTGAAACCATAAAATGGTGAAATGCTTGTCTTTATCTGTCAAAGGCTTTGCCACTGAATCGACTACAATTATGATCTTTTGAACTTATCCGTTATCAGCTATTTCTCGATTTCAATTGGCTTTGATCACTGTTCCGGGTGTTTATCCATGTGTGATAAACATGTTTCATGGTGGTCTGTGACATTAGCTTGCATCTTATGCATAAAATGATAGCAAAACTATTGCTTTTTGGACCATCTGGTCAATCCCGATCCCGATCCCGGGATCCCCGTGTTTTCAAAACCGGGGATCCCAATCCCGATCCCGATCCCGACACTTTATTGATCCAAATCCCTGATCCCCGATCGCGGGATAAAAAAAAGAATCCCGTTTCGAACACTGCACATTGAAGAAAGGTGAGATATCGTGTTACTCGACTCTGACTTTGCAGGAATTGTTAGTACTTCCTAATGTTTCACGGCCAGGTTGAAGTTTGCCCTCTCAGTGAAAAAATGCAAAAGTTATGCCGGCTTCCCGTGGAAGCACAATTTACGGTGACGTTTAATAAATTTCCCAGAAATATCAAGCACAAACATTTATTTCATCGGTATGATATACGGCTTTGCAGGAAACAGCTTGCATCCTAAATGAGAAAACTTTAGTTGCAAAAACCTGGTGTTTTTTGGTCACCGTTTTTTTCGCCGATAATTTCCAGCATTTGCGATTGACCAACAAATGTGTTGATGGGAAACAAAAAACCTCTAATTATTGTTTACATAACCTGTGCTTTCTGGTTCTCTGCACCAAACACAGCTAACACAATAATTCGGACAACATGCGCAAGTCGGTCATTATCAGCGCGCGCTCATAAACAACGTGCAGATTCGAGCATTCAAAAAATGTTTTGTCTTTTTTGGGTCGCGCACGTCCATACTGACCGACTTGCGCATGTTGTCCGAATTATTGCGTTAGCTGTATTTGGTGCAAAGAAGCTGAAAAGCACAGGTTTATGTACACAGTAATTAAGAAAAGGATTTTTGTGTTCGATCAACACATTTGCTGGTCAATCGCAGATGCTTAAAATTATCGGCGTAAGAGAAAACAGTCGCCAAAAAACACCAGGTTTTTGGAACTTAAATGACTTCTCCTTCAGGATACAAGCTGTTTCCTGCCAAAGCTGTATATCATACTGAGAAATGAAACAAACGTTGGTGCTTGATATTCTGAAGTTATTAAACCTTGCCCGCGAATTGTGCCTTTCCATGGAAACCCTGCATACTTTTTAGTTCTCTTTCACTGAGGGGCAAATATCAACCCGGCCGTGAAACATCAGAGGGAGCAACCAATCATCTCCCCAACCTCAGGGTCGATAACACGATACTCCACCTTGTGTTCAGTGCACTGCCCCCAACAGGTAAACGAAGTCGATGGGTTGTTGACCAGCACCTTTAAAGGCAAACTACAATAACACGAGCCCGATTTCGAAGGTGGCGTGTATTCAAAACAAATAGATAGAGAAAATCATCATGCTCCACTTTGTATTCTTCAACGTGTAACATTTCCCAAATCAGCAGCCACGTCAGAATGTGTCACTAATCTGCCACCTCCGAAATCGGGCTCGTGTTGGCGTAGTGTTACTATGCATTTGCAACCCCTACTAATAATGCATAGAGTCTGCGGTACAGTATCCACAGTCTGGCTTCAGATTGTAGGCCAAATTCTCTTTCTCCTATATGGAAATTGTCGCCAAGGATTAAGTCACTGGCGATGATCTGCTGAATAAGGCATTGGTAGATGAAACGATCAAGTACAAACCAAGTATCAATCACAGTATTCTTTTTATAGAATAGTAAATTTCTAATTTCGCTGCCTCATGCATTTTTACAGGCGCAGGGAAACTCCCGTTCGAAGTCGAGGCAGGCAACACGCTCAACACACAGTCAACAAGCCACGCAGTTGCCTTGGGCTTGTTGCCTGCCTCGACTTCAAACGGGAGTTTCCTTGAATCTATAAAAATGCATGAGGCAACGAAATTAGAAACTTACTATGGTGCCACGAAAAATAAGAAATCTATTGATTTTTCAGGCAGGTATCAACGGAATGCTGGATATTGCACGACGAACCTACACTGAGCTGATTGGAGACGTGCATGGTTGGGTCGGGCTGGGTCAGGTTGTTGTCTGGGCGACATCGCTACCTCTCTCTGTCTGGCGAAACATTACAAAAGATACGTCTAGGTACCGCCCACTCTCTACATGTGGCTTGTCTTAACCAGCACTATATAAAGGGTCATTGAGGACGACTGTACGAAACATTAAAGCATAACTTTAAACTTGCCTGGTCACTCATCAGCACGAAACCACAGTTTTGTGCATGGGAAACAGTGCACTGTTCCCGTCCCGTTCTGTTCGGTGCACTGGTTGTGTGTGAAACATCAGCATGATTGCAGAATGTGCACAGAAAGCGTGCGAAGAATCAGGCTTTCCGTTTCGCATTATGTACACCGCCAGTCGTGGCTTTCATTTACAACTATCTGGCAAGGTTGGAATGTTTGATCATACTTTTATCGTTGTTTTGACTATTTTTTGGCTCATGAGTGAGCGTCCCCTGGTTGCGGAACTGGCGTGTCGAGCACATTTCGGTACAAAGGATCGAGCACTTACAGGATGGTAAATAGGGCCGAAAACAAAAGGAATAAAATGTTTCCTATATTTGATAGAAAAAACCCAGAAGTACAAAATTCAGGATCTGGGTGCGGCTGGTGGTCGTCGCAATGCTATCGATCTGCCAGATTGGTGCATCAACGTTGTGCACAAACATTCGAGTGTCACGTGCACCACGCGCACAATGGTCAAATTGAATGGTTATTTTAATTTTTCTATCTTTATTACATTTATAATCCGTTATAAATTATTGCGCATCGGACAAGTTGTTGTTTGTTACGGACATGTTGTCCGGGCAACAAAATAAGCAACTTTGAAGAACGTTGTGTCATCCGCGAACATTAAAATAGGCATAAAGTACAAAAAGTCACGTTACCATTGCGATCCAAGTTCTATACCGGTAGTTGAAGTGAATAGTGACGTACATGAATTTGGCGCCAATATCGTTGAGCTACGATGTGTGTACAGTTGTGGTTTACACACCGGTGAGGCCTGGCACCCGCCCTGAAAGAACCAGGCGCACACCTTGCTCGGTCAATAAACACATTATTTCAGACCGTATCAACCAATCAGTGCAAGAGATCTTCATGATCAGTAACAGGTTGTCTATTGTCACTAACTTTCTCTCCCTTTTCATTTACACTGCCCATTCTAATGTTTCACAGCGTTGTGGCCGAACTGCTTGGCTCGGTGCGCGCGTATGTGGGCTGTTTGTATAATCTCACTGAAACGATTGCCATACTTGACATGCTGACTGCGATTGCGCAATTCTCGACACTATCTGAAACTGGTAAAGTTGTTGTTTGGATTGCGTCATATTAAATCCCTTTACAGAGACTCCCATACACTGTAGTCAGCTGCATGATCTCCAATCCACCATACCAATAATGCCACGTTCTATGTGCCGTAAATTGCTGTAGTTGGAGAAATAGCTGGGTCCGTCACTGTAATGATGGACTGCGTTTGCAGCTTGTTCAACCAATAGTTCACACAGATAAGGCATAAAAAATAGAAAACTGTTGTCGACGTTAGTTTCTGACAAATATTTGCGGCATAAGTGTTTCTGTTATGCTGTATCTGGCGCAAATCAGTGATCAATACTGATGCCGATACTGTATATGACACGAAAAGAATAATTATCACCGAAATAAATGCTTCGTCCTCACAGCATAGACATGGCGCTATATGTTTCTAAGATTCACTTTGCTATCCGGTCTCGCGCTGCCAAAAAAACGAATAAACTTAGAAAATGAAATGGATTTCAGTGGTCAAGCCCGAGTTCGGTGATACACTGGCCATCAAACAAGGCTACCATCCGTTATTGGAGCGATGGAGTGAACATGAAGTTGTGCCCAATGACGTGGTACGCTTTTACGTTTTATTTTTTCATATTTTTATTTTAGATTATGGAAGCAACAAGTCCACATAAATTGTTCAAATCTTTACAGTTCGCCTCACCCGACAGCACCTTTTCAATTATCACTGGACCAAATATGGCCGGAAAGTCCACCTTCTTGAAACAGGTGACAGTTGATACCGAACTATGTTTCGTTCTCTCGCGCGACACACAACATTATTTTCCCACCCTGATTGGTTCTCATGCTCGCGCCAGCCAATCAGCATGCGAGATTTTGTTTCATGTTGCGCTAGAGAACGAAGCGTAGTTGCGCTTTTCTGACCAAGTTTGGTTTGCGACATATAAAATGTCCAAACACCACCATAGCCGCCTACTTTGTCGAATATGTTGGTGTTTCCACATAAATTGCTATCTACTGTATGTCCACGATTCTCCATTATCAAAGTGAAACATGAGGCAGCCTGTAGGTGGCGCTGCTGCAAATCCTAGCGCAAATCGGCGCGTTCGTGCCGGCCTCGTACGCGTCGTTTCGTTTGGTCGATCAGATTTTCTCGCGAATCGGCCACAACGACGACTTTCAGAACAACAGCTCGGCGTTCATGGTGGAGGTCGGTGGTGTTGGATGTTCACTACGTGTGATTAAATGATGCAAAATTTGGTTGAATGTGGCCGACATTGTGAACGTATGTGCTCATCACCGTTCGCACTGACGATGCCCTGGTGCACCCGTAAGTGAAAACAGAACGAACCAGCCAAAACTCACCTTTGCCTGTCTGGTCAGGTACGTCCCCACAGACGAAACCATATGCCATGCAGATTCTTTAACTTATGTTTGTGCTTTGAATCTGATGACAGCCGGACCACCACCACTTTAGCGAAAATAGACGCAACTGAAGATCCGCCAACGAGTTGCGAACTATTTTGTTCACCGATGGGCATGATAACAAGGTTGTCAGTTGGCGAGTGGTGCGGTGCCCTTGTCTGCTTTCATCAATGAACGGTGCACCAGGTGGTGGTTATTCTCTCAGGACGCAAAAACAGCACGAAAAGGAAGAAGCAAAGACAAGACCGGGGGGACAACGAAAAAAAAAAACAACACAAAACAAAACCACACAAAAAAAAAAAACCCCAGGAAGAAAAATCACCGAACACGACACAGCACAAAGAACAATAAACCCTCCTCCCACCAAATATTTCCCGAGCCATACTATTATTCACACAGAGGGTTTTCCCCTCCCTCCCAAGCCGCTCCCCCCCCGAATACACAATCCCCCGCCCCCCGCGGACCAACGGTGCACCAGGTCATCGTCAGTTAGAAGTCTGCTTATCAAATTTGCAAACTTTGCACAATTCCAGATGAAGGACATGGCGTATATCGTGGCCAATATGACCAGTCGATCACTCGTATTGATTGATGAATTGGGTCGAAGTTGGCGTTTTTGTTAACTTTAGTTGTCATATTTTGGGGGATATTGATACAAAATGTTGCCTGATTTTACAGGTACATCAACTGAAGAGGGTGTTGGCCTGTGCCATGCCATTTGCGAACACATGATTCGAAAAAAGGTGGCAGCTGTTATTGAACAACTTTAGTACTTTTGTATTTTATGGAAGTTTAAGTGGCTTCAGGCATTTGTCTTCTTCGCCACGCATTTCCTGGATTTGGCCAATCTGGAGTCGCTCTACCCAAACGTTGATTGGCTAGTTTGCCTGCATATTCGAATTTTTGGTCCAATCATCGCAGATTAGTCTGACATTTGTGATATTTCAGTTATCATTTCGGCAGCCAGACAGAAATATTGGAAGATGGAGACAAGCATTTGGTGCGCAATCACAAACTCGTCAAGGGACCATATCGTGGACCATTGTATGGTTGGTAGAAATTTGCTGTTCCGATTTGAGTTGTCACAAATGTAGGCCAACTTGCTATTCAGTCCTGTTGTGGTGATAATTTTGTTTCATTGTGTGAAGCTCGCTATCGGATGTGCAAAAAAGCGTGCCCTTTGTTTACTCGTGCGGCACTGATATTCCGATTTTCCAAAAATCATAAACTCATGCGTGCCAGCGATCGGCATGATAACAAAAAGTTAGACTTTGCGATTGCCACGTGCAGGTTTCGAACTCGCGGCCGTGTCCGCGCTGCCGCCAGCGGTCATCGATCGTGCCAAACAGTTGACGTTGAAAATGTGCGAGGAACGACAGGTTTGCATGTTGTGGGATTGTTCATTACTGGATATTCGGACTGCTGAATTTGGGTGTTTGGTCACGACCACGAGGCCATCTGGTCTTTGCGCATTGATGATAACCTGGTGCACCGCCCTGGGATAAAATGAGCAGTCATAAACCTGGCTGCAAGAAACTTGTATCGCATCGTACAACGTTCCGTTATTTGCTAATTGATTTTTCAACATGCTCAGCCGTATTGTCAGGCGCGTCAGTCGACCGATCAAAACGTGCTTCGTGAACGGGCAGTGTTGCGACTGGGATATCGTTTGTTGCAATGTGCATCGTATGCTGACCAAGGTGCGCTCGTAAACTGTTGTCCACGTTTTGAGATCGGAATGGGGCATTGCTATCTGTTGTCAATGTGGGCACATCCAGAGTTTTGTAATTTCTGACGTAAATGGTTCTTTTTTTGCGTTTGGGTAGACATGCGCTTGTTCAGTGATCGTAGGTTGGGTCAGGACCATTTTCAGCGTTCTGCCCCGTACTTTAGGCATGTCACGTGACAAGCTGATTGGCTACATGAAGCAACTACGTCAGCGATACAGACAAGATGTTCAGAGATTGAGTGACAACTTGACATTGGATATCACGGGTGCAAATTGAGTAAAATTGGTGGAAGTCAATGTTAAAAAGTCGAACATTTAGTCGTTGATTTATGCTTTGTTGCGATGTTTCATCTATGGTTGTTGTTGATGATTCACGAGTGCCTTTTGTGTGTTAAAATTTTTGCTGATTTCTTGTTTTGTTGCGTGTTGCTTGTTTAACCTGTGTTGCTCTTGCTCTGGTAAAGTCTTCACTTCCCTCGTTTCAGAAAATGTTTACAGTCCGATGTCATTTTTATAATATTAATATGCACCGAACGGCAGTTTAAACCAAAAAATGTCCCTAACGTGCGTTGCGTATTAGCTCAATGTTGATGTGAAATCTCAGTATGTATAGTGCCCCAGTATAGATGTCACGCACATATTGTGTACTTCGGGCCGTCCATCTTATGCGGGACATTTTGTTGTTTTAACTGCCGTTTGGTGCAAATTAGTATAATAACTAACATGCAAACCGAAGTGATGACTTGAATAACTTGGCGACAATGGTATCAGTATCAGAGGTTCACAGTTCCACACAGTAAAAGTCGTTGCAAGTTTTCATGAGTGGACCGTGGGACACACACCAGCTGATGTCACTTGATAACAGGGCAACAGGGATCTTTTACTTGTCTTCTGTATTGCGCCCAGAACAAAGGTGATATCATCAGTTTAGTTTGCTTCTGGGTAGCAGCGGTGTTGCAGTTTCTACCAACTGGGCGCATGATGGCTTGAAACATAATTTTTTTGTTGTTTTCTAATTTATTTCCAAACTCGCCTTAACGTCAGTTGCAGAACAACACCATAAACCTCATGTTTCAACATTGATAATACCGCCAATGATCATTGGCTGAATTGCTAACCCAACCGGAAATGCACAATGCGGTCAAATGTTTTACCCTCCACATGACAATGGCTGTACTATTGCTTTCCGATGACGCAAATGCTGCATGTCAGTGCTCATTCAGACCCGGTTATTTTGCACCACCACCTACTACATCAATTGCTGTCCATCTTTGGGGGAAAAGCACGATTCTTTCACATACCGATTTCAGCGTGCTCGGACGCAGCGCAAGGTCGCCATTATTTGGCTGTCAATAATGGCAAATGCTACATTTTGTTCCAAGATGCTGTCAATTGGACGGATGCCATGGCCACATGCAATCGTACATCGCACGACGGCCGATTGGCGTACGTCGAGGACCGCACGACGTTGTACGCGATTTACGAATTTCTGAACGCTGTCTACAAACCGATGCCCGATGTTAGTGTGCCGATTGAGCCAACATTCGTTTCTGCCGCTTCACGATTTTTACATGTCTGTAGCAAGAATGGAAAAGGGCGAAATTTGATAATGACTATATTATGGCGCTTGTAGTCGGCAACACCACGCTCTCCGACCTCGGTTTATCTTTCGAAACCCAATGTGGCATTTTCATCTGTTGTGTGAGCGCGATCGATCAGAAAGCTGCATTTGGCTACGCGCGCAATGGGGGTAACCGCATATCCGGTGGTTTTCATAGACGGGCGGCGCACCAGAACATCGTCAGTGCAAATGCACCAGATTGCCGCGTGATAACTGGTGATCATACGGTGCAAGCTGAAGCTCTACAATATTTACCTGGGGGCGTTTATGCACCTTGTGCAATTTTCGGCTGGAAAAAAAGAAGTGGGATCGTCACCCCCATCCAAGGCCATGTAGCGTTCATTCAAGGGTTGCTGGAGTAGACAACCAAGGTTGACGACTTGGGTTGACGACGGCTAAGCAGTTACCCAAAATTCACGCGCACGTGCGTGTAGGTATTGGTCGCACAATGACTAAATCAGAATTCATCTACCCTGAACTTCAGGTTCAACCTTAACCACTATGCTACTTGTATTTTTGACAAAACATTTTCAGCTAAAAATAATCTACAGCTAAAAATAATCTGCAGCAGATCAACCACGTTGCCGCAGGTCTGAAACATTCTCTTTACTACATACTTTGTGTGCGATCACGCAACGCAACGTCATTGCCCCGTCACTTTCCCTCTTCACGATTCAGGAAAAAAATTTGACCAATTCTTATATAGTCATTGTGCGACCAATATCTCACTGAACTGTTCGACTGCCGTAGCGTGTGCAACAAGCAGCAGCAAGCAGCTTGTGCCTTATATTTTTACAGCTTGCATACTTTTAGACTAAAATTGCGCCAGGTTCTTGGTGGTGTGCCATCCACGCATGTTCCAGGTGTCGGAGTCTGGTGGATCGGTCTGCTACAAGTTGAAACATCAGTGGAACCGGCCGGCGGTTGGGCGTGGGTGAACACAGACGACAGTGTCAACCACTGGTCCACATCCACGAACACACCGTGGCATCACGGGTCACCGGATGGTGGGAAAAGTCAGAATTGTGGAGAGCTGTTGAGAACTATTTATTCAAATTGGGACACTTTTGGTTTGGATGACGCTGATTGTGCAAAAAGCTATCCGTTCATTTGCGAGACCAGCACGAGCCCGTGAATGTGCGTTACTCGAGCGCATTATTTGCTTCTATTATGTGATTTCCTCCCAACGTTATATCTTATCTTGTCGTTTTCATTCGCACTGTTGTCTTATATTCTGTCAAAGGTATACCATCGGTGCTCAACCGATGCATCGTGTGTGCATTTTTTGCTAGTCACACGAAAATTAATAAAAATACTGGAAACTCGGCAAAAATTAGTTGGACAAAACAAGTCTTGATCACAAGATGGTTGGTCAACGACATTAGAATAGGCCCGCTCAGGCGGACCAACAGTTGTTAATCTCGACCATCGACCGTCTCGTCATCTACGACACTTGGACGGATGGTGACCGCGTAACGACAGCCATCTGATGGTCAATGGCAAGAATTGGATGGCCGTCAGGGATTGGCAGGGCAATCACAAACGGTATGTGGGTGCTCAGACAATCCTGATAGGATATATATATATATCAAGCAAAAAACGGTGTCGAAAATGATACACAGCAAAAATGTTTCCCGTGATTGATCACAAACATGCCGTTTCACTTCTTACATACGGTTTTTGTTCTCTTGATTGTCACCAAGGCGAGTTGAGACTTTTCGCGTAGAACTTCCAGTTGAAACTGAAAGTAAGAAACGGTCCCAAGTCAATATGTAGTCAGTGCGAATGCACAAGAACCGTCATCTCACCTGCAACGTCTCCCTGCGACATTCCGGCAAGATTTTCCATCGTCTCGGTGCATCGCCACTGAACGGGTACCGGATGACGGGAAGGGGATGCACGAAATTGGCTGGTCGAATGGCGTGAAGCTCCAACAGACCACTCGTGCATTCCGTCATCGCACGAGCGTAGCTGGGCCAGGGAGGGGTTTGGCTGATCGCCAAGTGGGTATCCACACTTTACATGCAGAACTTGATAATCAGATTTTTTCTTGGAATTTTTGATCAAAAGGTTTTCATCTCTGGAGATTCACAAAACCAACTTTCCGAGCGCTATTGCGACTTGCGCTTCCAACAGGTGCAGCGTTGGATAGAGCTGCTGGCGGCTGACTCGCTTCAGTTCATTCAACACTCGGCCTAGTTGGATCTGGAAGTTATCATCGTCCAAACTCTTTTAGACTGAAAGAATTCACCGAAAAAAGCACAATGGTGAAATGTAGAACGTTCACTTGCTGGATATCTGACTCGATCGGCTGCCCCTTGCAACAGGAGCACTTTGACATACGCGTACAGGTACGGTATCAGCTCGTTACGTTCGTCAATGATGATAGTCTGGAAACGGAGGAACAAAGTGAATACAACATAAGTCAACATACAACAACACAGGTGTATTGGAGCCGTACTATCCACCACCTAATGTATTCGGGGCTGTTCAGTGGAAAAAGGTGAAAAAGAACAGTGCGATAGGTATGTAATATTATTCCAAATTAGACCAGCGCAGTGGAGCACGCGATAACAACAAAACTATTTGCAATTCACAATCCCAAAAACAACAGCCACCGTCCTTACAATTTCTGGTTGTTGCTGTCGCATCGTTTCAGCCGTTTGAAACGCGTCCAGCGCATCTGTGTGTCGAAGTTGGTGATACGCATGCACGCCATTGCGCACTGTCAGTTCGAACGTGCGAAAGTCGCCGTCGTAGTTCGTGGACTGTTCCAGATCCTCAGTGGCAGATTCAAAATTTTGGACCGTCTCAGGTCGAGAGGCAAGAGCTTCGTGCCGAATCTGTTTTGGTGCTTGAACCTGTGAACCGATGACGATAGACAGGCGCCCTGCTGCATATCCGAGCACTGCTGCAATGCACGTGTCTGAAACGGAAGATCTGACGTCACTTTTGACAATTACGTATAAACTGACAAATTTGAAGCGGCAAGTTTCGTGACCAACCTATCCATTCTCGAATGCATCCGATGGAAAATGCCGAAATTGTTTTGAAAAGCAGCAACGTTGCCGCACACAGACACAATGTGACATAGACGCACGCGAGCGCGGTCCACAAATGGGAGATCTGTTTTGGCACATCATGGTCATCATCCATTATGACCGCATGTTCATGATTATCATCACCATTAGTGATAACGTCTTGTGTCGACAAAAACGATGTTGACGTGCCAGAATTATAGAATAAGTCGATAATAACGGAATTGGCAGGCGGATTGGACAAGTTTCGCGGTGTGTACGCTTGTGGCACATAGTACATGGCCAATAGCTTGCCGGTGGGATATTGCGGTGCGACTCGTGTGCGAAACCACAATCGAACTTGATTTTTCAACCATTCGCATTTTGTGAATGATTCACTCGTAAAGTGCATTATCGAAAGAACAGTGGTCGGGTTCAAGTGATTGGTGATCAGAACGTGGCTGGCCTGAAGACGTGCCGTACATTCAATGCTGTACGATGTGGGCAGCAGATGTTCCATGTATTTTCGTTCGTCCGATGCCAGTAGAAGCTGAATCAACTTCAAGCTGCCCTGCTGCAGCATGGCCATACTTTCGATCAGATCTCGGTGTAGTCCAGGTGTGGCATCGATCTGCAGCCATGTTGGGCCAACGTTTCGTGATTGGTGTTGCACTGATGTGACGTAATCATTTATTTGATCGGCTCCGGACAGGCAGACAGCCGTCAGAAGAACAAGAAATTTATATTCAAAGTTCAGGCGTGCAGGCGTCATCATGGTTGAACAAGTTATTTGACGTTGGGCTGTCCAAATTGAACAAGCAGCGCTGAAAACACCACACCATCTGCACGTACTCAAGACCAACATTAGCATGAGCGAGCGATAATAGACAAAAAGGCATAATAGGTTTTGTTCAATAACGAAGTATGCATGTCCCGTTCTCGCAATGATCATCAACTTAAAATCATACCAAAACACATTTCTTGGTGTCGAAAACTGATTATCAACTTTAATTAAAATACAATTGACCCTCTTTAAATATTTTGCTGCTATACAAGGGCGGATCCAGGATCCAAGGGCACAGGACCCGTGGCCCCTTTTGGTCAATTTGGTCATTGAAGGGGGCACCGTTTTGGAGTAAAGAAGGGAAAAGGACCCCAAAAATCGAAACATTTTCAGTCTGATGCGCTTCAAAAGTCTAAAAATCGCGCGCTTCGTGCGTCAAACACGTCTATTTTCAATTAAATTTGCTGTTAGCGGGCTTCTCGTTTTTGTTTGGTCGATTTTGGATCGTAAAACGCGAGATTCTAAACAAGCACTAGATAAAATAAAATAACGTTTCAAAAATGGAACAAGCACTACATAAAAATAACCTTTAGATTTATCCCCTCCATGGCTAAAAACTGTATCTGCCACAACTGAGGAAGTATGCAATATAACATCATAGCACGCGAACCAAACGCAAAAAGCCTCAAATCTGCGTTAGTTATTCAACTCCCTACATGAACGAGAAACCCTAAAAATGTTCCGCAAAGCAAGCTAACATGTCCTTTATCTTATCGTGTTTTCTGTCTTCCTCGCTTTTGAATTGACACCAAGCAATCCTCTCTATTTTGTGCACTGCGGCTGCACTGGTGCATGGACAACACCCCTTCCTCTGACTAAAATGACACTGAGTGGACTGTACGTAGCGCACTGTAGGTGCGCAGAAAATCAACATTTTTTCGTTCGCAGGCGCTGATCGATGCCACATGTTTGTGCACATTTTCAATGCGAATGAATCACGCGAATGTCAGTCAAAAGGGGTTCATGACACAATTTTAGAAGCATTTTGGTTACAGTTGAAGGCACCGTTGTTTTCGGCAAATGACAATATTTTTTGTGTTCAGACAAAGAAACGAACTGGAACGTGCTTGTCACAAAAAATACCGAACACAATGAGGAAACAGACGACCCTGCTTCAATATAAATGCTTCTTGCACATGATTGGGAACATCCATGGTCCAATAGAATCTCAACACTTCAAGCAGACAACGAGAAATTTCAATATTTCAAATCTGAGCATCTATATGTAATGTATGTATATATTTGTCCGTTCGAAACCATTTTCGAATCTTCTCATTCATTACAGGCTTCTCTTCTCTTGGTTTTTACCATAGCGAGGGACCTTTCACGTAGGAGTTCCAACTGGGACTGAAAAGCGACATATAATTGTAATGCAGCAGTACCGGTCGGTCAGTGCTTCAGTAGTTCTCATGGATAAAATGAAACTTACTGTAAGTGAATACAAGTTCGACTAAGTGTCCTCACCTCCAACATTTTCTTGCGACATTCCGGCATGATTTTGCATCGTCTCGGTGCATCGCCACTGAACGGGTACCGAATGACGGGAAGGGGGTGCACGAAATTGGCTGGTCGAATGGCGTGAAGCTCAGACAAACCACTCGTGCATTCTGTGATTACACGAGGGTAGCTGTAAAGAATGGGCTTTGATTTTGGGGTTACGGTAACGTTCAGCGCAGTCTACTTATAGTTCAACCGTACCCGCAATGATCTTGAACCAGATTCACAAGAATGTAAGCGTGC
The DNA here is from genome assembly GCA_030248065.1 of Rhynchonema sp. JSB1_4. Taxonomy (NCBI): domain Eukaryota; kingdom Metazoa; phylum Nematoda; class Chromadorea; order Monhysterida; family Xyalidae; genus Rhynchonema; species Rhynchonema sp. JSB1_4. The sequence goes on from JASAMV010004854.1 coordinate 19,467, forward strand.
CTCACGACAATGCTTCGATAATAACAGGTACAAACCTTCCAATGGCAAACAAAGCTCGAGCTTGCAACAGATGCAGCATTGGAAACTGCACACCCCTGGTGGCAGACTTGAGTTCGGCCAAGATCGGACGAACGACGGCATGATGCTGCTGAAACATCTGCTATGAAGTGAACATTAAAATGGAAGATGTCGCTTAGATGACCAAGCAGGCGAACTGTATAGGAAACGACAGAAAACCGATATTGTTGTTTCGTTGAGAGCAACGAGAGCGAACGTGCACAGGTAGGGAATCATCTCGCGACGTTCCGCCAACTCAGCTGTCTGCAATTAAGGGGATAGCCGAATAGTTACATACGGTTCAACTTTCTGGATTTTATACACAACGTTCACTTTAAACATAAATCTTGACTAAACGATTTCGTTGCTTGATTGTCTCATCGCTTCGGCTGTGTTGAACATTTGAAGAGCCTCGGCACCTCGGCCCTCTAGAAAGAGGCAGACACCAGTCTTGACCGTCGCTTCGAAGTTGTCAAATGAGAATGAATCTTCTGTCGGTTGTTGTGCTGGTGATGGCTGACGAAGCCGCTGGGGCTCAGGCTTTGTTCTAACACACTTCGATCTTTTGTTGGTACGAATGACAACTGCGGTGACCACCAGTACACCACTCAATATCCGAACCAAGCCGGAGCAATCGTGCGAAAGCGACATTTTTTCGTTGAAGTCGAAATGATCTGGCATTGATTCGGTTGGATCAATTTCAGGTGGATGCTGTTTTTCATTCACTGTCTTCAGTCGCAATGCGAACTCGTGCATCATTCTGCATAAATTCGCCCACCCGATGCTGTCACAGATGCAGCAGTGTGGATTCAGGAAAGCTTGGAGCATCAATTTCTGCAGATCATCGCAAACATCGTTAACGGTCGTCCGACACTGTCGCGGCAATGACTTCAGTTTTGGAGCTGTCAATTCTATTTTGGGACATTGGGCATTGATTGTTTCAATTAACCGGCGTTGCCGCAGGTCGCAGTTGTTCAGATCGGAGCACTCATGTTGGGCTGAGACGGCAAGCATCAAACAGGACATTGTGTGCAGCACATTCAGTTTTTGCGCCACTTTCAACCTGGTTCGATCCAGTAGTGTGTCTGATTCACTCCATTTTTGCATAACCTTGTGCATTTGAGCTTTTGTGAAATCGTCAAGGCGCGCTGCACCCTCAAGATTCTGTTCCTCCTGAGGCCAGTGACACCAACGTCATCGTCAACATAATCAAAATCAAAACACTATCGGTGGCCATTTCCGCCGTTTTTTCTGAAATAAAAATACTTTTTGGACACAAAAGTTTTCTCAGACATATGGTCTGCAAAAAATTTGCGCTGATCTTGTAAACTGATAACGAGCGGGCATTGCGCAATTACTTCATGAAAATAAAAGACTGTGTAATGTTCATACATCGCATCATAAAGAATGTTAGATGTTATGCATGTGTTTGCAGTTAAAGTTGATTTTAGCGCTTGTTCGGATCTGTGGAACATCAATCAGCCGTTACAATTTTTGGTGAATTATTATTTTAAAATGACACACAAATGGGCATGTAACAACAAGAACATTGACCCGACGCCTGACCATCGGGGATCGACAAAATGCACGCAATTCTCATTTTTACAGACATGCGGGTGCGTATGTACAGTGACGTTCGATCCTGGACGTAACATTTGGAGAAAGCACATCGTAAAACTTGGAAAGTTTGTGTGGTGCGTATAAGGATAGCCATTAATCACAATTCTCAATCACACTTTATTGTTGTTGATTGACATAATTCACTCTGAGCGCTACAGTTTCCTGCGCGGCGCCCTGTTCATCGCTAATGTGAACGTAGACCTCAATTGTGCGACTGTGTTGTTGCGGCAGGAACACCAAATTGATCAGGTGCTGTTCATTTGGACCCAACAATTTGGTGGTTGGTTCACGTGGGGTCACCAGATCCGGACGATTGCTCGACACTTGGAAACACTTGGCCACGCCGTAACGGTTGGAGAACGGGATTTTCTGGAAAATGATGGGATCGGAAAATTGAAGTGCACCGTATACCACACGTTGTTTACCGCAAAACCGCGTAGTGAATACATACTTCTGCTGAACAACAATTTCGGTCACTTCCCTGGCCCGGCACGATCCACAGTGCATTTTCCGTCACCGGAATACAGGTGAATCTTGTCATTAGGGTAGACTGCACCCCAGCCTGTGTAACCTCCGTGACGATGTTTGATTTGGACCTGGTTCAGGGCGGTCACTTCTACGTTTCCTACCGTTTCTCATGTTAGAAACGCTACGCATGCGATGTCACTGAACATTTGGCATTATTGGCACATGCATTTCGCATGGCACTATATTTCTAATTTGATGTATGGAAACGACCACTGCACACCTTCCTAAGTGGTCGGTCCATTCCAATTGGTACGTTGACGTTGTACAGCTTGCTGACACGAGGTGGTTTGACGTCGGTGACAATCAGCCACGATTGACACAATTGTTGTAACTCAACGTCGATTGCGTTCACTTGGTAGCATTGTTTGCCTGAATTAGAAAGGTATCGCTCTGACGATCGCCTGGTGCACCATCGCTCGTCCGTTTGTCCAGTATGACGTGGACGACAAGCAAGTTTCACAACACACACTCGACCCTATGCAATACTGCCTCATTAGAACATTTGATGGGTAAGAAACATGGAACCGTATTTTCTCACCCTCACTTGTAAGATTGCCCACAGATTCTATGCAATTAGATGATATATAAAAATACGTAATTTTGTTCCCAACCAACCCATATTCATTGGTTTGAACGTCAATGCCAGGTCAATCACAGTGCCGGGATGGCAAACGAATGCGTTCTTCGGCTCGATTTGCAGTTGATCGGACGAAGTGAATGCTTGGATCAAACGCGTGGAATCGTCGCCCCTGCAAAACTCAATATATATTGTTGGGTGCACATACTCTAGATGTCCTGGTGCACCACACGGTCGCGTGGGTCACGGTCATAATTCTGTGATCTGTGGAGCAATGGCCTTTTTGCTGGCCCGTACTTCGCTCGGCTTTAACAGAAGGATGGTGCACGGTCAGCATGCGACCGACGCTTGCATCCTATTGTTGCATCTATACATGTATATCTTCAAATTGATATCAATCAGTGATGCACGCGCAATCAGTTCACCAGTCCCATAAAAACCCGATGCACTCACTTGAGCACCAGCGTGCATCGTGATGTTTCGCCCTGTACAGCGGTGACGTCCACGTGCGTCAGTGCGTGTACATGTATATTGATCACGAATGGTGCCTTGCCATTGTACATGTCGGTGTACAACAGCACGTAGAATGAATGCACGTGTGGGGAACGACGCGTGTTGGTCTGGAAATGCAATGAAAGAGAAAGTTGCGGATGGATTGGAAGAGAAACGTGATCCCTTGACATGACTTTACTTTTGTTGTCCTACGCATTGATCGATTTGTGTATATTATAGTGAATTTCTAATTTCGTTGCCTCATGCATTGTTAGATGCGTGAGGCAACGAAATTAAAAACTTGCTATACCATTATGTTCAAGCCAAACTATACCAAATGCGCATTTTTGAAACTCACTTGAATGAAAATCGAATCGGCCACCCCAGCATCATTTGTCCTCAATTCACACACCACCGATGGGTCGGTACAGCGAATAGCACAATATGGCTTGTTATCGTCTGCGAAAAAATAAAACTCCCCTGATGATTGAGAGAATTTTGTTAAAAAAATGAAAAATAGCAGATCGTACAATTTTCAATCCTGATTAATTTGGCGATTGTGCTCTGTTCACCGTGGAACAACCTGATGGTCTGGTGGACGCTAGTGGGTTGCGGCTCGATTTGCAGAATGAGAACTGCGATCAATGACGATGGATCATGTGATTTGAAGGTCACCTAAAGTACTATTTATGAGTGATGTCTCATAAGCTGCTTTATTCGAGTTAGCTGTATCATTCTGTATGTTTACAGCGACGATGATCAGATGCACGATAACATCTTTCAACCAGCCGGTCGCAAACGTTATTTCGGACCACAAAAACTAATTAAATGTTTCATCACCAACCCGAACGGTGGAGGATCGTCCAAACATCGACGGTGACTTTTCTGCCGTGCTTTTCACATTGAAATGTGAGTCAAAGGATTCATATTTGAACGGAATGTAGAGCGTCTCGTGAGGCTTGAGAAATATTTGCACCGTCGCCGGGTGTGCGTCAGTCTCGGTTTCGTCTTTGGATTTTGTTAAAAACAGCGATTTTTCAACTGGCGTCTGCAGACCATAGAGTTTCTTGAAGAAATACCACTCCTCGGCGTTTTGGATTGGTCTGCAAATTGAAAAAAAAATAAAGTAAACATTAAGTCAACATTGCACAAAAACTATAATAGAAACTGTAGCTTTGATGATCATGCTTGTGGACAAACGATACGATAAGATACATTACAATTTCAGAATATTAGTGCCTCGCGCATCAGCTGAACACCACTGAAACCCACTTGAGTCGGTCATCAGAAATATCGACATCGACAGTTACCGATTGATTGATCGGATTTCTGAGCAGATATTCGATGAATTCAGCGTTGCCCATTGTTGGATAGATTGTGTGAATCGTGGTTATCGACTTGTAGACAGCTGCGAGCAAAATAGGCTCCTTTTGCTCCTGTCGTGTCTGCTTGATGTGTTGCAGCTCACTGGATAACAGTGAACGACGGTTTGGGTCGCGCTGCAAGTAAGGTTTCGGTAATCGTATTTTAAAATTTAAAGAAAGTTAAAAAATGGCGCCACGCTAACGGTCAAGCTCATGGTGTTTGTGGAGCGTTTGACGGCGTCCAGCCGCGCTGCCTTGCGTCGTTTTTCCTCAGATTGGGCAACGCCTTCAATCGTGCTGCCGCCGGGACTAAAAAGGCAATATGGTTCAGTTGGATCAGGTAAGAAAATGAATATGGTTGCTAACTTTTGCTTCACAAACTCACCCGATTGGTTTCACATCCGTGCTGACACCCAGTATTTGTTGTGCGCGCACCCTGGAGCTGGACGTTAGTCGATGGCTGACAATGGCTGAGTTGATGTTCGAGGCTGAAATGTAGTAGATACGTCACTCGGATTGATGAATTTTGAAACATTGGACTACTGACGATGACCTGGCACACCACCCGTGTGTGAACACGACTCGAAGTCGGCAGTTTTGTGTTCAAAATGCAGCAAACCTTTCCCTAGTCCGTCCACAGAATGCGGATGGCCGACATTTGCAATCCGCAGATACAATGCTGCTCGTAATGTTGGTTGCACAGGTATGGGCACTGTGTCATTGCTGATGTCGACTTGCAGCTCGAAGCTCACCACTGGCACCTGGCAGTACATCTGCACGCTCTCACGGCCACCGCGCAACAGGCACTGTAAATATAGAGCTTAGAATATACGGCTGTATACCGTGACCAGGATGGATTGTTTGGCAGATTTTTTGAGTTGAAACTACTCTACAGCAGCAGTGTAAAAATTGTTTTCTTTTGATTGTCAAGGAACAACTTGATGAGCGCTAATAGAGTGTCAAGGTCCGAGGTTGTGAGTTACCACCAAACACCGAGGTTGATGTTTAGGACCTTGACGTGAACTTCCAACTCAGTAACTGAGGCATCGTCATCAGATCGGTTGAAGGAAGTTCGGAAGAAAAATTAATCATGAACAAAGTCCCAAAACACCGGTATGTATAGTGTTTCCTTTTTATGCAAGTCAAAGGAAACAAGCTACCCCACGTTATAACTCAACTCCAGTTTGGGGTCGAGATTTCAGAAACCAATGAAAGAGATTAAGAATGTGTCCTTGTTAATCCAAGCACGACACTCAACAGCAAAAACATGGTGAAATGTTTCATTGACATGCTGGCAGTGCACACGCACAAAGCTCACAGTGAGCATGTGAAACATTGTTGTTGTTAGATTCCACAGGCAAACTTTGACACGTTTTTGCCAGCTGCCTGATTGAATCGAAATTGTAATCTCGACCTCAACTAGAAGTTCAGTTATAACACGTGCCCGCGCGTTTCCTTGGACCAAGAAAAACAGGAAACAATATGTATAGTCTTTCATTTTATTCTCGGTCCAAAGAAAGTATACAGCAAATGTTTCATCGCAACAGCAGCCATCAAGTCACACGCATGTTTTGAGCCACGTTGTTGACCTGTTGGTTATCATCCACGACGATGACTGCTGTTTTCAAAGCGTTGAAACATTTTCTGTATACCGCCTCTGGGCTGTTATAAAACGGAAAGACTATACCTTCAACGAGACGAGTGCACCGCCCAAATGCATGAGCGAATCAGCATCCCACACGTCGATGTGCAACGCATGTTTGCGCATGTATTGGACGAAAACGCGCTGCTCGTTCGGCTTCAGGAATGCCGGGTCAACCGTGAATTTGGCCTGCAAATATGGTGCCTTTTTGGCAGTGATGATGCCCTGGTGCACCGACGTGTGAGAAATTATCCCGTTTTTTCCTTATATGTAGATTTCTACCAACTGAATAGCCCGGCTGATGTTTCACAGTGGTCAGTTGGAGATTTTGACGTCTGAGAATTCGGATCGGGATGGATTCATCGTCGGTGGCCGCTGATAATGACAAGCTGCAAGAATTGAACAACATGTTTTGAAATAAAGAACCGATTTTGAAAAAAAAATCGAAAAAAAGCTGCCCCCAAAATTTGTCGAACCTTTCGGTGGTGACTTGTGGGAATCGATAGAAAGAGAACGAAAAGAAGACACGACCTGGCAACGGCTGGGTAACCGGTTCGGCCTCGACTCTGAAACATCAAGTTTCTAAAACATTAAAAACATAAAAGTCTTGTTAAACAATCTAAATTTAATTAACCTTGACATGGCCATGAACTGAACGATGATCTCATTGCAGTCAAGTGGATCGCTCAGCTCGGTCGATATGTTGGACTGAAATGGACAGAAAAAAGAATGATAATATTCCCTTGTTTGTGAACGGAGCCGTCGCGGTACCTTGTTATACCAAACGTTACAATGATTGACCGTCATCAATCTCATACCCAAATCACCAACATGACTTGGGCACTCTGATACCGAGCAGACGCCCGGTTAGCGAAAGGCCCTGGGTTCGAGTCCCAGTTGGAGCAAGCAATTTTTTTTGTTCATCAAGGATTTTGGTTTGTATGTACTTGCGTTCCCGTGTTCATTATCGTGTGTCGCCACAAAGCAAACCACCCATTAGCACTCTGATACCGTATAACTGAGCTGCCTGCGATGGGCGCAATACGACATAATGATCAGCCGCAAAATTATAGGTGGTGATTCAATCCTATATACATGAACTGCATGGCCGTTTCGACTGGTCATCGTCAGTGCAAGTGCACCGGATGGCCAAACAGCCCCAAAACATCTGTGAGCTGCTGGTCGCGGTTACCTTTTCGATCGGTGGTCGTTGAGGATCGGCTAAATCCGGTCGGTCGCCGTGTCGATCCGTGATTTGGGCGAAATCGGCCGTGTTCAACAACGCCAGCACCGATCGTGGTATGGCTCGGGCACTGTTGGCCAAATGGGCCATGTTTTGCATGATCACTTGTTGCGTCGGCGGACGCACAACGGGCACCTGGGAACGGAGTTGAAACGTTATGGTATGAAACTTGGTGATTACCGCTAGTGCGTCGCTTGTTCTTAGTAGTACTGTAGTGATGACGAATTTGTACGCGCTGGTCGAAATTTGAAACATCTAAAAATATAATGCTTGAAATATCCTGAAGTTCAAAGGTCACGTCGATCACAACCGAACCAGACGGATACCACCAGGCTTGTTAACCGTTTTTACGAGACAGATCCCAGATCAAAAAGACGAAAATATAACCAAGTCACCTCCACCACTTGAGCCTGTGGCACAACAGCTCGTGCTGGTTTTGTGGCCGGCGTCGCGATTTCATATCGGGGCGCCACCACCACCGGGAATTTCGGTTCGGCCTTTCGCCTCACGACAGCGTGGTCTGTTTCGTCGTCAGATGGCCTGAACGTGTTTTTGAAATTGTCTCAATTCACGATTCCCGCTACTGCCTCACAATACAAGCTTCAACAGCCCATTTAACGTGCTAATTCTTCTGTAATTCTTTTGGTCCCATCAAGGCCAGTGCACCAGGGCACGGCTCATCTAAAAAGTGACATCACCACTACCTCCAACTCACGGTTTCTGTGTGGGCAACTCAGGTCTTCCGCGTTTCGGTGGTGCCGCTGGGGTCAGGGCTTTGGATGTTGACGGTTTCTTTGGCGATTCCGCATCCAATTTTTGTTTTGTAGTCGATTCGATCGATTGAGTGGGCGATGAAACGGATGGATCGGACTCACGACGTTTCTGAAACATTTTTAGACGTGATTTTTGATCGATTGAGTCAGTTTCGATGGACCTGTGATGTCCCGGGTCATCGTCAGCAGATTATGATTGTATCAGCTTGTGGCATTATCATAGTCGCATCGCATAATTCAGCCATTTTTATCTTTTGCCCATTTGGATCCGCAAACTGAAAACCGTAATACGTGTAAGCCAGCCGGGTAATACCTACAGTATTAGGCTGGGTGAGGTTCAGAAGCAGGGTGTGCACCTCCAGAAGCTAAAGATCTTTGAATTTGGCCAATAATCAAGATAATCCAGATCAGTTTCGAAAATCAAGTGTAATTGATTTTTCAAAAACCGACTGTAACTTTATGTAATGGGCATATTTTGCAGTTGGCATGGAATTTTTTGTTGAGGGCACAAGAAAACAAATGTGCCACCGACGGGATTCGAACCCGCGCATCCTTGTGGGATATCTGATCATAACTCAGACGCCTTAACCGCTCGGCCACAGTGGCTACACTAATGTATGCGAACTAATCGTATTTATATGTGTGTATGCAGCACTGGCTGTTGAGCATGCCAGCTTGTCGAAAAAATCGATAAAATGTGTGCTGTAGTTGATAAATTTTAATGCGTGTGGCCATGTGAGTGCCTGGTTGACCAACATAATCAAGGTGTCGTGCAAGTCATGTTGGCGCGAGTTCAAATATCAGTCTGAAATCTCTGACCTTAAAGGGGCGCGACATCATACATTTTTGGAGTGACACGGACCAATATTATTACAGAGATGACAAGAAGTCATCTGAAGTCACACGTTTTGAAAAGACAATGAAGTCGAACTTCGAAGATTTCATTAAAAAAATTCACCTCCGAATGTCGACTGCAAGGAACAAAGTTCAGTTTGCTGTAGTCGCTCGGCTCCCTGAAAACCAGGCATCGAGCTAAAAAATGGAACAAGAAAATGTTTAGGGCGAAGCACATGGTTCTGAACGGGCAAAATTTTATAACACTGGAAATTTCTGTTTGGAGCACACTGTGAGATAGACTTGAACCGCTAATTTCGACCAGCGTGAAAGATGTTCGCTAGACGTAGGGGAAGAACTTTCACGCTGATCGAAATCAGTGTTTCATGTCTATCTCACAGTGTGGCCCAAGCGAAAATTCCCTGTGTTATAAAACTGTACCTCTTTAGAACCATGCGCTTGGCCGATTCATAGAGTCGCTGTGGGAATTCGTCTTTGGAACATTTTCTTGTTTCATTTTTTGAGCTCGATGCCTGATTTTCAGGGAGCCGAGCGACTACAGCAGATTGAACTTTGTTCCTTGCAATCGACATTCTGAGGTGAATTTCTGAATGAAATCTTCGAAGTTCGACCACATTGTCTTTTCGAAACATGTGACTTCAGATGTCTTCTTGTCGTTTCTGCAGTAATATTGGTCTGTGTCACACCAAAAATGTATAATAATGTCGCGCCCCCTTTAACAGTTTAATTTTCTGTTCGGCAACATCAGCAACAAGGGCGGATCCAGGGGGCACAGGGGCCATGGCCCTCCCTTTGGTTCATTTGGCCCCTGAAGGGGGGCCATTGTTTCAGAAGGAACAAAGAAAGGGGAACCGTAGATCGCAGGATTTTCGCTCTGATGCACTTCAAAAAATTGCTTTGAAAAAGCGAGTATCCCGCAGGACATTTTTGCGTTTTTTTCTCAGCTTTTTGGACTTTTGCGGTTTTCGACCCTTGAAAACTGGCCGACCGGACAGGCCCGAGGCCAGCTGACCTGGAGAACTCCACCGTCCACCGGGCCGGACCGAGCATAATTTTCGGCATCCAAAGCTTTTCTTACCCGAATCCTGATCTCAATCAGATTAAAAAAACCAAAATTCCAACCTCGGATTTGAGCATGAACGCAAACTGAACAGCGACCGAAGACAGCACGATCTTCTCCCGGCTGCTGTTGCTTCTTGTCGATGCGAAGCGGTACATGTTTTTGAAACACAAAACTTCATCGGGGTTCGGGATCGGACCACCAAAGAGTGAAATTTGGATCAAGTCGTTTGGATTTCGGGGCCCTTCGAAAGGACAGCAAACACCCCAACACACGGTGACAGAACGTGAAGGAGGGTTGGGCTGAAAATTGTGTGATGTTTCGTTTGGCTTGAAAATAAAAAAATGGAAAATTTCTGCTTATCAGCAGTATATGGTTTGAAGGAATGATCATTGAAATCTAAAAAATCTCACGTACCAAATTAGTTTTCAAGCCAACGAGGTAGTCGAGTGCAAACACAATGGCCATGCCGGGATCCTGGGTCAGACCATCTAATTGAACTGTATTGCGCACCACCAGTGTAACATCTTTGTCAGTGCTGAAAACTGCCTGGATTTTTTCTTGCCCTAAGTTTTTGTTTGGTACAGTATTATTGTGCTACATACCGTATGTACATACGTAGTTCTTCACGCTCATTCTGACTTTTTCGATTTCGATATTTAATGTTAGGTGAACAATATCTACAAGAGGAGACTTGGCGTGGAACTTGCACCCGGCTGTGGTATCAGCCATGGTCATCATGCCCATCGGTGGTGTACTGATGCCGTGCTCTTGGTTATCATGCCCATCGTTGTGCTGTAGATGTCAACGTTCATTTCAACAACATATACTTCCGATCCCAACTGCGGGCCCGATTGTGCGACTTGACGGCCATGAAACGCTTCGCGGAATTGAGTTTCTCGTCCGGGGATTCATATGACAGATAGAAGGTTTGCGGTTCGCGTACGTAGGTCCAACCGTTATGCACACCGACCTGAAAATGAGGGCGTTAGCGACTGGCAACGGTTACACCGAGCCAGGTTGACGCGCAAAAGCGCACGCATTGTGAATTCGGCCTTACACCAATCAAGCTCACACTGAGCTTCATCATAGCCAACTGATGTTTTCACCATTTCAGAAACTCCACACCATGACGATAGGACAGGCTGTACGCAATCGGACGCACCCTTATCCTGCGTTCCATCACCACCATTTCTTCGTGTTTCTTCTCATCCGCCACCCTATTGTCTTTCAACAATCGTTCTTTATTTATCGATTCACAAATTTGGCTCTCAATCCGCTCGGCATGGTGACCCAGCAAAACGGTCAATTTGTCGATCAGGCCGGGCAACTGCGCCTTCAGTGTCGGGTGGCGGAGCAGGATGGATGATTCTGGAAAATTTTTGATCATTTGTGATTTTGTCGCAGCGGAGTGTTTTTGGGACGCAAACAGTGGACATGAGAACACGAGTGACAAACTACAATCAAGCCAAAAAGTGTTTGGTGCACGCTATCACCTAGGATATGCAAATTGCTGTGGTCCAAAAAGTTTTTGTCCACGACCTTTCCGTTCCAGAGCTTCCGAGCCCTGCACGATTTTCTCGGGTCTGGAGACTGCCGGAAGCCAATTTGGGCCTCGTGACAAACAGAACTTTTTTATGTTGATCTTGACTCAGAACCCAGCCAAAACAGATCATCTTGACCAACTTGTCATGAAGTTTGTCAAAAATCACAATCGAAAATATTACCGTTCTTCTTCTCGAGCCCAGGAATGACATCCTCTTTGCCGTAGATACAGCAGTGTTGCATTAAATGCATCGCTTTCTGCATCACTGTGTGGTGTTGGATCGCCAGTTCAACTGATCCGCCATTGGTCAGAAGTTTGGATGCAAAATTCTCCAAGTTTGTAATTCGGGGGGACAATAACAAAACGCTGGGTGCCCCGTAGTGGAGATTCGCTCTGAAATATCTTGGTCATGCCTACACACTGAAGATGTCCTGGTGCACCTTTGGCCATCATGGTGCACCATAATAAAGCGTAGTTCATAAGAGCGCACGTTGACTAAAAACATGCACTTACTTTGACAATGGCAGCTGTCCCATGCCGTGACCATATTCTGTCAGCTGTCGATTCGCCTGCTGCACCTGTGATGTTTCAAGAAAAGCATGATCCTGGTTTTTGATGTCGCAATCGCAAACAATCAGCGCATTTGTTCAATCAGAGATCTTCACGGCATTGAGCAGGCACCGATTGTCTTGGGCACAGAAATGATTTGGTTTAGACCGCTCGCGGTGCACTAGAACGTCATCAGTGCGAGTACAAGCACACGTACCTGGACGACAGTCCATCCAACCAGCTTATCGCTGCTGGCATCGTATTCATTCTCATATGCACCGCTGCTGTCGTCTAGCGTGCGTTCGATCACTTGAAACACCAGACCGATGCCCACATCGACTTTGAAGGGAATCGAAAAGAAAATCGGCTGCAAATCATTGAATTTAAATTGTGGAGCGAATGAAAGGTGACTGCAGTTTGTCCTCTGTGTCGTGAACATGCGTTTGCATTACATCATTGCACTATGCATTGCATCAGTCACTTATAAATAGCACATCCGGAAAGAACTTCTTAAGCTATAATTATGACCGCAACATCACCTGTCGAAATGCGATCCTGTCGCGTGCGCTCATCCATGAACTTTGCCAGGGTCGACCAAAAAACAGCGAGTGTGTGGCGTCGTACAAACATGCCCGCAGACTGTATTTCGCGTCCGGTTTGATCTGAAACCAATCAGATTTTGTCAACGGATTACACTTTTGATAAAAAAATATTTTCTGTGATTGTTACCTGTCTGATGTAGACATCATTGAACGTGATCGCAAAATAAGTATTCTTGCCGTTAACCGAATTCATACGATCGACATGCGCCGGAATCGACGCTGAACTTGAGAAGATTCGATTCCAAGTTTTCGTCATGATTGTTGATTTTGATTTATTTACTCCCGAATTTGTCTTTTTGGTGAAATTATGGCCCGTGTGCATTGGTCGCCAGGGCGACAGCGAGAACCCGAACGCCAAACGTTTGGGTTCCCGGGGTGGAATGGATGTCCGTCCGGGTTACGGTAGGTTAAACGTAACGTAAAGAAAGAGAAATTACGAAACTTTTGCGAATTTCTGAATTGGTTCTCTGCTCGTCTGCTGCTTCTTCGTCTTGGCTTGTTGTTGTTATTCTGCATTTTTATGAAACGATTGTCAGTGAATAAACGGAATAGATTAAACAGCTTCAGGATTATTCAATTTTCCGTCCATAAAACAAGACCAGTCCCCATAATGATGGTGGAAAACGGCGTCACTGAAAAACTCGTCTCTGACGAAAACGAAACGGCCATTTCTGGCGTCGCAGAATCGTCTGCAGCCGTCAAAGACACCAAGTCAGATGACCAGAGCAATGATGCGACAAAAACTGATCCAAATAAACCCGGCGAAGCCCCTGAAAATGCCCCAGACGAGAATAAAGAAGCTGAAGCGGCGGCAGAAGGCGGCGAGGGCAGTTCATCGCCGCAAAAACCGACGTCATCGAAAGTGTCGTCTTTCGGCTTCCATCGTCATTTCCGCTACGTCGACATCAACCCAGAGACTTGTATCATGGAGAGCGCAAAGGCGAACAGAACGCCATCGCTCGCGGACGGCATGAGCGTTGAATTCGATCGGGAACTTCGCTATTTTGGCTGTGAACTAATTCAAGCGGCCGCGATTTTGCTCAAATTACCGCAGGTTGGCATCGGTGCTTTCATGGTGGTGGCGTGCTCAGGATTATACTGGCGGAAAAACCGGTTTTTTATATTTCGTGAAAAGTGAAAAAAAACAAAAAAAGCGATAAAGAACCGCAGTCTGTATTTTGTGCAGTGTTGGAGGTGGGCGGGCTGGGGGAAGGGGGGGGGGCTACGCGCGCATATACGGCGTTTTCACACGATTCCACACATAATAAAAACATTAAAAATTTTCACCCAAAAACCTAACCCCAAGCCCCCGCTAGGAACATACGGTAACCCCCAGCCCCCAGGCCATCGGCTCTGGTACAGTAGGTATTCCCCAGCCCTACCCCACTCTCAGAGCCCGGTACAGTAGGTATCCCCCTCCAGAGTACCTCCAACACTGAGGGGGACCCAGGAACTACACTGGTTAGCACTGGTGTGGTGGCTATTGGTGTTTTTGATGCTTATGTGTGTGACTGAAATAGTTGAAACAAGCCAAATTGACATCGCCCGCGCTTGCCCAAAGTTGTTCTGAACAAAAATATTTCCCGACTTCTGTCAAAACTTAGAGAATTTCGTGAAGAAAGACCGATGTTTCCCGGACGGAGGCTGAGGTTTTTTTTCACGTCCCAGATGGACCCGGTTTTTTCGTTTTTTTCGTGAAAAAAGCGGTTTTTTTCATCCGCCAGTATAGTCATGATTTCTGTGGTTTGGTAAAATTAGAAATCAACGTCGCTGCTTTGCCGTTCAAATTGGACACCACGACAGCAGACAGACAGACAACTCGCGACGCCAAAATAAAACCAATAAAACAACCATTGTTGTTCCAGGTGACAGCGGCCACGGGTCAGATTCTGTACCAGCGCTACTTCTGCACCAAATCATTCGTTCGTGCCAACTTTGAGGTAAGCCAATCAACCAGTTTATCGTCCACCCAATCGCTTGATGATGAGAGAATCAACTTGATTCAAATTCAGCACGTTGCAATGGCGTGCGTCTGTCTTGCTAGCAAAATCGAGGAAACACCTCGACGCCCGCGCGACGTCATCAACGTATTTCATCATCTCAAAGAGCTCAGCAAATGCAGAAATCGAACGGATCGAAAGTGAGTTACGGAATTTATGTCGGTTGTTTATTGCTCCAAACGCAACAAGGCTCTCTCGAGTCTTCTTAATACATCTAATATTTTTTCATGGAACAATTTGTTGAGTCTTCCGATTTATTGTTCGTGCAGGTTTTCGATGTCGATACAAATACTTTTTAGTTTTGTCCGTCTCAGAACCGAGGGTGCATCTTGCTCCTCAATTTGGCCAGCATAAGTTTGTTTGAGCGTTGTGTTCGAAACACTTGTGCACTCTTCATCTTGACTTTGAGGATTGTTTGCAGATATTCTGGGACAGGTGACAGGATGCTTTTCAGTAAGAGATGCCCAAAAAACCAGAACGCAAAATGTCAAAACGGTCAGATATTGCGCAGGGCTGCGCCTGATAGGTGGTGTCCTCGCGGCAAATTAGCAAAAATATGTAGAACCCAGCGTGCGGCTCTGCAAGCACAGTTAAAGTTTTCAACAGTCAGGCTCTAACTCTAACCCTGATAAGTAGGGCTTTGGTGACAATCACAAGCGCCGGACTTGTACTAGCTTGTTGTTATGAGATAGCATTTGCAATTGCTGCAACAACATGAGTTAATGAGTTTGATATAGTTTAGATGCTGCTGATCGCTTTCAATCCCATGTGTAATTTTATGCATTGCTGTGGGAGGGGGCTTGAGGGGCGGGCTCGGCTTGACACGCACCATCAAGACGGGAGAGTGCGTTTCACATCTCTTTTATCACCCACCGATTGACATTGATATAATCATGGGTCCATTCTATAGGGACGCACGTCTTCGGCTGACACCCGACCGATAAATGCGATTGGTGTCACCGAATGGCTGAGACGTCAGACTGAACTGAGAGTGCGAGGGCAAGTTTTACAGCAGCTTGGTCACCACCCGATGATGACTACGCCGCCCCGCGTCGATGCCTCTTTGTTTAAAATCTCAATTTTCTGAAAAACCTGTCCGGAAACATCGACGGAAAGCGCAGGTAAGCGAAGTTCGGTTGACGAGGTACCATTGCAAAAAACGCAATCGAGGTAAAAATAGACACATGGCCTTCCTTACGGGGTTTTCCGTGCTCTCGTGATTTCTTATCAAGAGCGACGACCAAAGATGGAATTTTCGAAACAGTGCAAACAAGAGAAGTGTAAATCTCGGTCGAAAGCTCGGCCGATGTAAACATGAAATATTGCTTGCTGTTTAACAGGGAACGTTTCAAACGATCTCTTATCGCGCTGAGCTGTTTATCGACCGCTCACCGAAATCTTTTTTACACCGTTTCGAAACTTCCAGCGCATACCAGCTCGACGAAGTCCAATGTGGCCCCCATTAACCGCCTGCTACGTACCCAAAATGGCAAAAACCGCGTTTTTTCAAGAGTATTCTTGGCCATACCCATCTCAAAATTCCAAAATTTGCTGGGTAACTAACTTGCTCGAAATCTCCCGACCCACTGGCTAGCTATAGTAAGTGGTAACACCACGCCAACACGAGCCCGATTTCGGAGGTGACAGATTTGTGAAACATTCAGGCTGCTGCTGATCTGAGAACTGTTACACGTTCTAAGAATATGAAGTAGCGTATGAGAATTTTCTCCTTATTTTCGTTTTGCAAGCACACCACCTCCGAAATCGGGCTCGTGTTGGCCTATAGTTCGCCTTTACGTGTCTGAAGCTACCTGACCAACTCATTCACCGCATTGCCCACAAGTAAATGTTGCACACTGAGTGTCATTTCAGCAGTGTCTTCCCGCATCGAAGGGGTGTCGCGCAGTGGTCAAAATTCGGCGTTGTAACGAGAGGGACACCGATTGCTCTGATTCATGAATCATAGCTATGGATGTGCATCTGCATCAATTCTTGATGCACCTGTACCTTGCCCTTGGGTGTTTTGTTCACTGTGTGTGTGTGCTGCATTCCCCCTGTGTTCTGCTTAATATCTGATGGCCGATATCAAATTTGGTGATTGCCCCGGTCTTGCCTTTGTCCTTGCGTTTTTTTTTGCATTTATTCCGACTCTTCCCACCGTACAAATGTTGATCAGCGTAAACGTTATTATTACCTTCCTGGTAACCACTTCTCGCTGGTCGAAATTAGTGGAATCGGTGGATCTCGAAATATTCTAAATGCAGAAAGTCGCGTGACCAAGGCGAGGCCCGACTGGTCACCAAGTTTGATTTCGCCCATTGTGTTTTCCAGTGCCATTTGTGCAATGTTGAGGTTATGATTTGCAAAGTAGGATTTAGCGCACATTGTGGAAACCAGGCGTAGCAGGACGGCACTCGAAATTGTTTTCGCTGAGCGCTGTTTTGTGTCACCAAGCTACATAGTTACGATTTCTTCGTCATTTTGTATGCTCAATTTTGACCGCAGCGCAACACCCCTCGATGTGCTAGTGGGAATTTTGCATGAGGTTAGTCAATCAGTTGAGAAGTGGTTTTCACGCCGCATAAAAAATGTACCCATATTTTTCCAATTTGCGTTTCACTTTAACAGTCCTATGTCGTTTCTGTGCGCAAATCGAATTTCCACATTGGAAAATTTTTTTCGAATGCGCAAGTATTTTTTTTAGAAAATTGCGGAGGCAATCGGCACGTCCGCCTGATTTAAAAAGGACAATATGTGAAATCCACCAACAAGCAAGGATATGTGTTCAAATCAAGTGTACTTCGTCAACCGAGCGCAGCTTACCTGTGCAATTCAGTCATGTTTTGGGTGCTAGGTTAGGTCTTATTTCAGGTCATAGGGTAAGACAGAGATGTGATTACGTTTTAGGTGATGGGTGTGGCCCATGCCCGTCCCCAAGCCCGTGCGACTGGCCTTGCCGAGTCAGGCAAGCGCGCCAAAACCCCATTTCCATCTACGTTTTGCAGACCCCATCCCCTTGTGCTCGATCAAAGCTACACGAAATTGAAGAATGAGGTGATCAAGGCTGAGCGACGGGTGTTGAATGTGCTCGGCTTCTGTGTGCACACCAAGCATCCGCATAAGGTCGGTCGATTGGAATTTTAGATTTTCGTTCGCTATTCTATTCGACTTTTGTTGTATCGCTACAGTTTTCTTGCATCATGTTTGATCGCAAACGTCCCATGTGGTGTACTTGCTGTCTGAAAGCGATGAAACAGTTTATGAAGCTTTCAGCTGATTACGGCTTATATGAAAGCGCTGCAAGTTACTGACACGAGCATGATTCAAACTGCTTGGTTAGTGCGCTTGCGGCTGGTGTTTTTTTCTCAAAATAAATACAATTTAGGAATGTTGCATTTCCTCGTCTTTTTTCTTGTCAGGAATTACATGAACGACGGTCTGCGCACGGACATCTTTCTTCGCTACACGCCTGAGACAATCGCCTGTGCGTGCATATTCCTGACCGCCAGGATAAAACAGGTACAAATGGGTGGGCGTGGAAACAAGATTTTGGTCAAGCTAGCAGTTTTAGATGGCGGATGTTGGTGCTAAACGGACGTAACGATGGTGGCCACCTGGTCATATCAGTTTTTTAAAATGCGGTCTTCATTAATTTTATTCTCAGTTAGTTGAGTGATTGCTTTTGTTGACCTGTTCTCCAGCTTTATTACGAGAGTGAAACATGTTCTGTAATTGAGCTAAAATAGGTTTGCAGTCTAACAGTGTATCACACACGTTTTGGGGAGGGAGCAATGCATCTCATTGACTGATGAGGACCCGGATGCATTGTGACATATATAGTCTCATGAGAGGGTCCGAAATTATATATGCAGCTTTTACTACTCTATTAGTATAGATCTTACCCACATTTATAAGAAATAAATAATAACACTGCTACACATCCTTTTTATTATTGGAGGTGCCCCTGCCAATGGAGCCGAAACCGTGGTGGGAGTTGTTCGACGCCAGTGAGACGGATATCAATGACATTGCCATGATCTTGCTCAGATTGTATCAACGCAAAAAGGTACGCCAGGTTTTTAGTGTCGTTAAATTTTCGAAATGTATTGCTTTTTCATAAAAAAGAGTACAAAACGATAGAGAAGCAGAATGTTTCGTTGCTCTTGCTCACCTTTATTTCGGCGCTTGAAAAGGACGATTGTTGTCGTGTCGGTGTCGTCGTCGGCGCTGTTCGATAGTACAAAAGTTCAAAGTCCTCTGAAAATCTTTCTTTTTTTCGCTTTTTCCACAAAACATAGAGAACCGGTTTGGCTGTTATCAATTTGTTGGTGGGAACTACAACAAGCCCATTCAATGTGGTGTCGTTCACACTCAATTTGGATTCACCCAAGAGCCAACAATCTACATAATTGACAGGTGCCATCCTGGTCTCGTATCCATCGTGAACGCAGTGCCCTGACCGACGCGTACGAAGCGAGTCTACGACCGAAATTACCCCCGAGTGCGTCATCAGCCCCCTTGGCAGCATCGACCAGCAATGAGGGGGATAAGAAGGACACAACCACTGAATCGGGCAAGAAGGGAGAGGCCAGGGGCAGGCGCTCGCCGTCCAGGTCCAGGACTAGAAGTTGTGAGTTGATTGTTTTCGTTTGCTGCGTCCTATCTGAAGAGTGTTGTTGGACAGGTGCGCGCACATCACTCTCACTTCTACGTACAACTGCCGTTTTACGCAATCTTCCGATGCAATTTCAGTCTCCCCACCTGCACGTGGTGGTCGTGGTCCCCCATTACCGGTGGACCCGCGCGACGCCCCGCCCAGACGCAGACCCCGATCGCCACCGTCGACTTCCGAACGAGACAGGGACCGATTGAATGGCGAACCGCGTCGACGCAGAGGCGACCCGCCATCGGCGTCCAAAAGACAACGCCGTTCACCGGACTCTCGGAGTCCGACTTCGTCACCCGACGCTAGACGACGACCGCTGGCCAAGACGGTCAGGAAGGAGATTAGTAAACGGTTGGGAACTGGGTTGTGTTTCGTGTTGACACGTACATTTTGTGTATTTGTGTTTGGTTTGGTTTTTTAGAAGTTTTTTCCATTTTTTTCGGGGTCATTGTTTATGTACCCCATGCGACTGCATAACCTGCAATGATCGAAACATTTTTTTAGTTCTTTCTTTTGATTTACGGAACCAAACCGATCAGAAATTTCTGCACGCTTTGCCGTGTGCCTTGCCTGTCGGCCACAGTTGTTTCTTTTCTTTAGTCCAACCTTCTTTGCAAGTCAATGATGATCTAACATCCTTGCGCTAGAAGAACGTTGTTTGACAGTCGTTACCTCGACTGTGTGAGCAATGTTCAATGCAAGACAAGCACATGGCGTCCGTCCTAATAGTCCGGTGTGACTGGGATGGATCTGAGACTTTGCTGATGACGTGTTGATTTATGAGAACTGATATTTCTTGTTTTTTGCTGTTTGTGAAACATCGGCGCATTATGCGCCTGGTGTCAATGGTGATGTGGACGGTAGAATAAATAGTTCAATTTTTGTCCAAAGTCGGACTAAATTCCCGATGAAACTGTTTCAGATACGCGTCCAAGTACGGCGCGCTAGTTCGTGAACGCGAGCGACCCCGAAAAGGATCGGACAGCCGAAAAGAAAGATCAACAAAAGAAAAACGTCGTCGCGGCGGCTCGTCAAGTGAATCGCCCTCGCCCCCGCCCAAGTCGAAAGAAGCGAAACCGCGGTCACCGAAAAGTCCGCCGCGGTCGACATCTGACAAAGAGAAACTGGCTCGCAAAGAAAGAGAAAGAGAGGTGATGGGTGTTCTCGGGAAGAGGAGATTGCCAACTAGTGGATCATCGGACAATGTGAAACGATATAGGTAGTGGCATTGTCATTATGACTTGTCTGTGTCGCGTTGATTTGGAATGTTATAATATGCCGCTGTGCTCTTGTAGTTTTTAGCATTGTCGAAAGTCTATTGGACTACAGTGTATGCAAGGTTAAACGCGCGGCAGTAATATTCCGAAACTTCAAAATACTCCTGCTATGATTGGTTGTTGACGTCGGGTCGTTTTTTGTGCGACAGGTACTGCGGCACCGAAAGGCCTACCGTTTGAAAGTGATCATATGAAGCGTGAAAAGTAGAAAATGTGCTCCCCGTTGTGTTTCTGATTCGCCTGGGAAAGCACCTGATGTCACAAGGGATTACGTGTCTTGAGCTTGACATGAGGGTAAACTCAAATTGTGTGACTAAATCTGCTTTTAGAACTATTCCCGTGCTGCTGTTCATTAATTAGTTCATTGTTTCGTCCGGTTCATCACGTTTTCTGTTCGTTTCGTTCTTTTTATGATTGTTTCCAATTTTCTTTCTGATGTTTGCTTTCATGGTGGTTTTTTTTGAAAGCTGTTTCGTTTTTTCGTTAGTTTTTTTACCAAAATGATCATTTATTTTTAGCCATACCGTCTTGGACACAGCGCCTGAGTTGAGTTTGCTAAGTAAAAGTTCACGGTACAATGTGGCGTCCTCTTTCTCTCTTTTCTGTTGTATTTTGTGTTTGTGTGTTTACAATAATGATAATATTGCTCTAATATTGTTACGTCAAACCGATTTTGCATAAAAGCACCAGAATGACAGTATTTTTGTTTTCACTGTCGGAGACAGTATTTGTCAGGCAACCTGTGGCGCACTTGATGTTTGGAGAAAATGGTTGACACCACAGTCTCAATACAGAACACCTTTTGCACTGCGAGGGTACACAACAATTGCTACAAGTAACCTAACGTGTTTCACAAGCAACATTCAAACCCAGCATCAACAATAATGTTTACCCAGACGACCGCTAAAAGGGTGGAAATGAGCTTTTGGCTTTGGTGACGTGAAATAATAGCCAGAGTGACCCAAGCAAGCAAACCGCAATCCTTATCAGCAAAGATCGAACGATGTCCGTTACAATATAAACTTTGTTGATCCGATTCATGCCACGCGTTTGCATGACACCCGAAGCCAGCAACAGTGATAGCCATCTAACCTCTTAGTGTGCCTGAAAATTCCGCAAATGAACCCTACGCACAGATCGGTTTCACTGTTTTTGCAGACGACCAAAAGAGGGCTTATTTTTAATTCATGATAATTTTGGCACAAGGGTACAGTTTTTGTCTGATGCCCCACTACACAGCCATGACACCAAATTGACAGTGTTCCTTGATCCCGCTCCCCAATTAACCGTCACTTCTCAGGGATGGAGGCCTGGGTTCGCCTGCGGGCTGAAATGTTTGTTCGCGCCGTCAGGTGTTGAACCTGGGAGGGAATAGGCGAAACACTGCTTAATCGGACGGGGCGCCACGACAACTTGACGTCCTCCGATTGACATGATAACCAGCATGATAGTTAGCACTGATGATGACCTGGTGACCCCATCAGAGGAGGCCCAGGTCATCATCAGTGCTAACTATCATGCTGGTTATCACCCATCGGACACTAGATTATATAGTTCAAGCGAGCCGTCGGATTAAAAAACAGTACTGTTCTTGAAGGTTATTGACACCTGACGGTGCGAACACACATATCAGCAAGAAGTGCGGCAAACATGGCATCCGTGTCCTGAGAAGTGACGGTTAATTGGGGAGCGGGGTTAAGTAACACTGTCAATTTGGTGTCGTGGCTGTGAGCGGGGTATCAGAAAAGAGTGTAACCCTTGTGCCAAAATTATCACGAATTAAAAATAAGCCCTCTTTTGGCCGTCTGCAAAAACAGTGAAACCGATCTGTGTGTAGGGTTCATTTGCGGAATTTTCAGGCACACAAAGAGGTTAGATGGCTATCAGTGTTGCTGGCTTCGGGTGCGCGTATGGATTCGAGGAAATTGGTTGGTCATTTTTACTTTACGTGCACGATGGTTATTTTATTGATAAAGATGACGAAAGCATGAATTATAATGAATGTGCTGTTAAAAGCTTGCTCATGTTTTGCATGTCAACTGCATTGTGTCATTCATGTCAGTGGCCTGCTTGTACTGCTCACTTAGATATCGAAAACGTCAAAATCGCTTTGGACGACTTTGAAAACATCACAAACCTCATTGCAGTGCAAGAGCTAATCTGCGGTACCGATCGTATCATGCTGGAACTGTCCCGCGAGTCATACGTCTATCTGAACCTGTCGGCCATGTTCGCTGTATACGCCAAGGACACGAATGTGTGCCCGAATGACAAGTCGGTTACGGTAGCTATCTGATGGAGCAAGCCATCCATTTTGATTCAAATTGCGATTGTTTTATGCCGACACTTTTGAATGGTGTTCATGGGTACACTGTCGAAGGGGACACTATTTCCGCACACTGTTCACCCTTATTGATTTGAAAATTAATTACCTGGCAAAAATTAATAATTTTTGTTAATTTCAGACCGATCCACATTGTCAATGCGATTAACCCCGACAATCGATTCACAATGAACAACACCTACTGTAACTTTCGGTATCGAGAAATCATCGGACGCGACGGGGTATACGCTTTTCCAAAATTATGCGATTTTGTGTTTAACGGCTCGCATATAATCTGCTTCGGGGTACTTGGTCTGAGAGCATGCCTATGTATTTGCACTTCTGTGAAAAACAGGTATTGCAAGTAAAAGGAGCAGCGTCCACATAGGTGGTGATACTAATAAATGATAAATAAAAATGAAATAATAAATAAACTCCCGCAGCTGACCACACGTTTATTGCAGCACAACTCCGGCGTGTACACATCGACGTTGCATTTCTACGCGCAACACTTCAATCCGTTCACACTCAAACCAGATGGTCCGATATTCCCGTTCCCAATCAGCTGTCTCGCGTTGGGGCCAGCCGGGTCCACCACCCCGGGTGGTGCGACAACTACTCCCGCTGGTAGGGTGAAGGGCTGTTCGTGTCACGTACAGCGAGCCCGATTTTCAAAAACAGAGACAACTGAAAGAGTTGATCATTTTGGGGGAGGCGAGCAGGTCTGAACCTGGCCTATGGATGCAGGCTCCATCGTACACAGTAAAGCTTTGTGACATGCCCATCGGTATCAACACTACATTCGTGCAGACTTTTTGTGCAACAGTTTGTGCAGACTTTTTTATTTCACGTAAAACGGTCTGGGGATAACTTCAACGCTGTGTTAAATGCACCATTTTCTGCCCTGGATCAGAAACTGATGTATTGAAGCGTGGAGCAGAGTGCGTTAATTAGCTCATTCAATCGGGATCAGCCCGGCGGTGCACCGGACCATCATCAGTGAGCATACAAACTTTGTCCATTCAGGCCCAACCACGTCCGGAATGTTCACGACGCCGACAGTCAACCCGACAACTACCAGCAGCGGCATCTGCCCGAGCGTGGAGTGTCATTGCGCCAGTCCGCATATTCGTTGAGCTCACCAGCGAATTCGTGGCGCTGCTCAAGGAGAAACGGCAAAACAAATAATTAACGTGTGATTTCGTCAACACGCATCTCTACAGCTCTCGTCGTCAGCTCAGCCCGAATGCTGTTTCTAGC
>JASAMV010004856.1:0-16497 GCA_030248065.1 Rhynchonema sp. JSB1_4
GTATGTACTTCGTTCAGTTACGTATTGCTCCGATATTTTTCACACATCCCCTCCGTCCTGTGTCTGGCACCGTATTTCGTCAAGCAGCGGAAGTGGCGAAGAAATTCAAAAAATATGTTTCGCAATAATACAATTCAGAAATGATAATTTCACTCAGTTCCATCGAAACAATCAGACACACACGCACAAAAAATAATGTGATGAATCAATCCACGGAAACATGATGCATCGTGCAGTTGATCACAACCATAGATTGGAACACGAACTCCCGGAACCCGAACACTTTTATTCCAGTTCCATGACCCATGCGCTTCCAGATGCGGTCCCGCTGTGTATTATTATGGGGACCCTGGAATTTTTTGTTTATTCCGGTTGGGTCCTCAGCGCATGCTCGGATGGTTGATTTTTGTTGACCCATTGCTCAGAGAGCACAAGTTTTTCGACTCTCTGTGTTTTCGATGTTGCGGAATTCCAAGAACAGTGTGCCAAGCATAACACGCTTATCTTTATTTGCGCAATCAATTTGCATGCTAAATTTGCGCGGGTTCTTCAAATTTTCGTGCTCAGCTCAGCTCAGTGTCCAAAACGGATTGCCTATTGTGAAACCTAGTGCGGATTCAATTTTTGCGGGCCCGCATTACTTGGCCCGCAGCCCGCAACCCGCATGCGTTGTGAAGGCCGCCTTAGAATTACTTCATTTTTAACCGCGTTTTCTCCAACATGAGCGTTTTCCAATTTTTTGGGGCATATTTTGGTCATCTGGGCGTTTTAAAAAAACGACTTAAAAAACGTTTTGCCAACCCTGAATGCATGTGCCATGTGCCAATAATCGAATATTGACGTCATGAACAGTAAAATTTGGCAACATATCTTCAAACGGGCTCGGCAAAAAAAAAATTTTTAAAAAAAAAAAATTTTTTTTTTAAAAAAAGGTTTTTGAAAAAAATTTTTTTTTAAAAAAAAAATTTTTTTTTAAATTTTTGGGGGGAGCAAAATGTTTTAAAACGTCCAAAAATGGCCTTTTTGGGGGTTTTTTTTTGTCATTTTTTTCTCAAGGGTCGAAAAATTTTCTTACAAAATCACTTTTGGGGCATGTAATTGGTATCTAAGTTCCCCCAAATGATGTTATTATACCTCCCCGTGATACATGAGACACAGTATGCATGTATCCAATACCTACATGGTACTTCGATGTCATATCCCATCGGTAGGTCATATACGACTGATTCAGCCGCCCGACAAGTATTTCTGCAGCTTATATTCTCAATTCTGTGTGGTTTATGAGTGAATCTTGCTTATTGGACCACAAACTGTTGTGTCTGATACCACAGAGCAGCAATCATAGGTCCATAACAAGCACGAGACTGTTGGATCAATTGAAATAACGTAAACACCCTTCATAAGTAATGCAAACCAAGTCACAAAAGTGACTTATCCGCCAATTAAAGTTGCATTTTTTCGCGATTTGCGCGTTTTTTAGGCAAAATTTGGTAAAATTTCCCCGATATCTGAGACTTTTTTAAAAAAAAAATTTTTAAAAAAAAAAATTTTTTTTTAAAAAAAAAAAACTTGTTTGAAAAAAATTTTTTTTTCCAACCCTGTCTTCAAAACCGTCGCCAATAGGCTAATTCTATTATAGTGTGGCAGGCGTGAGCCTTTCACTACCAATAAGCCGGCCAGAATAACTAAAAGGAACTAACGCACGTTATCAAGTCTGTTGTTAACAATATCCTTTCATCGCTTGGCGAAATATGTATTTTGTCGGATTCCGAGTAGTCGTTCTCGGCAAGTTCGGAGTAAACCTGCGGTGATGGGCTAATTGTATAATAGTTGACGCAACGGTTCATGTAGAGCAACCCAAACAGGGAATGTTTTCTGGCGAGTGCTGTTGATCCATAATGCATCGGAATCATACCAAATTCAGTACAGTTGCCAGTCGAGCTGGTTGCTTCGCCAATTTGACCCCCCATAACTTACGGTACCGCTCCGGCCAGCAATACTCGAGATCACGCTTTGCGGCATAGTGCAATCGTTCGTACGTTTTGAGATCTAACTTCCATCACTGAATGACAACCGTCTATCTTCTTCTGACATTGTGAAATATCCGGTCATTCTGTACAGGTTGATCCGGCAAAATGCTGTTTTCGGCCTGATACGCCCCAGTAGCGCTCCTCTTTCATGTACCCCTGCAGATCGGGGATCTTCATGTCACCGCCTGAAATTGAAGTCAGAACTTATTAACCAAAATTAACCAAAAAAATAATAAATTAAAAGCCAAAAATAAATTAACCAAAAAAATACGAAATGTTGGCAAGAGCTTGCCAATGCTTAAGCTAATTAAATATATGTAGCAACTGTCTTAAACCGGAACGCAACCGTAAATGTCCGGATCATTTCTTTCGAGTTCCTTGTTTAGTTCCGGGATGTATTTGATCTTCGGGCAATTGCTGTTGTCTCAGGCAAAGTCTACTGCTAAAAGTTTATATTGTGAACAATGGTAGCTGGAACTTGGACGGATCGAAGTCTCACTGGTCATGTAAGGTTTTGTGTTGTATGCCAGTAATTATTACAGTGAAATCAATTCATCTCTAAATATATGTACAAAACAGTGGCGTGACCAACACGGAACCAATCCAATCACCAAGTTTGACAAAGGATAGAGACCAACAGCAGCCTCAGCAGCCGCAACAACAACAACAACAACAACAACAACAACAACAACAACAACAACAACAACAACAACAACAACAACAACAACAGCAAACAGCTCAATCGAAAGCTCGGTTGGTGTCAGCTCGGTGTAAACATGAAACATTGCCTGCTGTTAACGTGGAATGTTTCATGTTTACACCGACTGACACCGACCGAGCTTCCACCGGGCTTACACCGACCTTTACACCCAACTCACCTTTACACCGTTTCGAAAATGCCACCCTATTTCATATTTTCATCATAAAAAGCAGGTGCTGACAGTGAGAAACGGTTATTGCACCCTCGCAGCGATTCGCAGTCACACAGCGCGGTTCGCTGTGTTCTCGCTCAACCCCACAGGTTTTGGTCGCACAATGACTATATGAGTATCCCACCCCATATTTTTCCTACATCGGCTAGAAGGGTTTGTGGCGATTTTTTTCAAATTGAATCGGGTTTTGACAAGGAGTTATTTTCTCTTTCTTTTCCCGCTTTATTTATCGGGAGTAATCAACTGTGTGTGCTGTAATCGATTTCACACACAAAGCGTGTAATACGTGGCTACAGTAACCTGAGCCCGAACCATTTCGGTTGCGTAGAATTCAGGGTGAAACTTCTGCACACGTGTGTTTCTCATTCTCTCTCACTGATAAGCATTTGCAAAGTTATTGTCAAAACCTGGTCCAATTTGAACAAAAAGCCAAATATCCGCCATTTCAATGCAGGAAAATTAGGGGGATGGATTCTCATATAGTCATTGTGCGACCAATACATCAGCCCAATTTCACTGGAGAAATGCCGTTGAATGAGCGATATTTTAATCCTAAATCAGTGTAGCTAAATGTTCCTAACTATACCAATTGGTCGCACAATTAATTTATATAGAATTGGTCAAATTTTTTCCTGAATCGTAAAGCGGGACAGTGATGGAGCGGTGACGTTGCGTTACGTGATCGCACACAAAACATGTAGTAAAGAGGATGTTTCAGACCTTTGGCAACGTGGTCGATGATCTGCTTGATTATTTTTAGCTGAAAATGTTTTGCGAGAATGACAAATAGCACAGTGCTTAAGAGTGACAGAACATGTGTAAAATCAGGATTGATTTGATGAATTCTTATATGGTCATTGTGCGACCAATACCTCCGTACGGTCAATAATCTGACCAAGTTTTGACGAAACCCACCATTTCGCTTGACGTACTGTTCCCTGCAGGTGGTGTGCCATCTGCGCTGTCAGTACACGGATTCACGCCATCAAATAGTCCGAAACACCGCTGTTCATTTGGCTGCTCCAACAGACACATTTCCCAGTCTTCACAAGTTCGGGCTAATGAACAACTGGCACGAACTACGATAATTGTGAGTGTCAATACTAATCCGACTGTCATTTTGAACTGAAATGATGGGCTGACTCCGCTCTGATGAAATTCATGTCTACAGTACGTAGCTGTAATAATGAACCGCAGAACTGAAGGGAACTGCGACCGTGGTACAGACGAATTGTTTAGGCCGAATTCACAATGCAGCGGATTAGCGGGTTGCGGATGAGTGGGCCTGCTTTCTATGCACGCTTTGCATTTACATACAATGCAAATAACGGATTAGCGGGCGCAGATGAGCAGACCCGCTAGCCCGTTTTTCCACATTTACGCCATTGTGAATGCAAAAGCGTGCGTAGAAGGCAGGCCCGCTGATCCGCAACCCGCTAATCCGCTGACCTGCTAATCCGCTGACACGCTAATAAGCTGCATTGTGAATTTGGCCTTAGTGGTAAACTAAGTCGTCGACTTTTGGTCGCTAAACTGAAGCTGCCCTGAATGAGCGCCAAAAATATTACATAGCATTAGGAATGAGTTGACGACATTAACAAGAAGACTTGGTACACAACTAGGTACATACAGTACATGAAGGTAAAACCATTTCGCTCGTCTTGGAATTATAACCCACATCACACATAGAATGTGACACTTCATTCAAAATAATTTGACTGAAAAAGCCTTTTAGTTAAAGAATGGAATTTTACTCAGTGCTCTGCTGTACCCATAGGCTTCATGCAATTCCAATGAAGAAAAACAAATTGGTGACCAGCTCAAATTGCTACATACATAGATGAAATGAATGCATAGCACATCATAGGGGCAGTGGTGTCGTTCGGGGGAGGGGATGGGGTCACCCGTTGCATGGGGTATGGGAAATCGGCCGAGGATATGGGAAATTTTTCACTTTTGGAACAAGCATTCCTAAGAAATGACTTTTCACACCGAGAAGTACCAAAAATTGACCATTTTTCGAAAACTCTGATTTAAGCACTTTTTAGACCAATTTTGAGCACTTTTAGAAGATATAGTGTTTCCTTTTTATGCAAGTCAAAGGAAACAAGCTACCCCACGTTATAACTCAACTCCAGTTTGGGGTCGAGATTTCAGAAACCAATGAAAAAGATTAAGAATGTGTCCTTGCTAATCCAAGCACGACACTCAGCAGCAAACATGGTGAAATGTTTCATTGACATGCTGGCAGCGCACACGCACAAAGCTCACTGTGGTGACTAATCCCCAATAATGCGTATCACGTGTTTACAGCGTGTGCAGCTAGCAGCAGTGCTTGACTTTACCCACGCTATTATATTGATTGATGTTTTGACTGCACATAACCGGCTGGCTTACTTTCTGTGTTTCTGTGCTTGTGAACTTCACTGTTTGGATGTATTGGATTGGAACGGAGGAATAAAATGTAAATGTTGCACCGTCTGGACTTCGTCACTAAATGTGGCATCCAGAATAATGTGAATCGCCCCAAAATTGTGTTTTTGTGGCCCAAAGCGGAAAATGTTTGCGTCCCTGTGAGTAAAATTTGAATCACTGTGAACCCAATCCTGAATCCCTGTGGAAAAAGCAAATTTGGAATCGGAATTACTCGACGAATATTGTGCAACCATGGCAACCAAATCTCCCAGCGGTCGTCTTCGAATGGGATTGCCTCAATGTTACAGCTCGCTGACAGCTCTCATGAAACGTGTGCAGGACAAAGACTACCCGTCGTGCGAGTTTTTCGATCGCCAGGATCCGCCAGGTACGATTATTGCAAAATGTCGCGCAGCAAAAATTGAAATTATTGCGTTTGTTGACAATCTCAAAAATCGCATCGCTGCTGTGTCAGACAGAAATGAGGAATGGCTGCAAATGTTGGGTGACCTGGACGAAAGCTCGAAGGCTTTCGCAGATGAGTTGCAATTGTATAATGACTTTTTTGGTTCGAAATACCAGCCCGCGCTGGATGATGCGAATGACCTGAAAAGCTATTTGGTTTCGAAACTGCATGAGCTGGACGAGAACATTGAGATGGCCGGTCGCAAAAGTCGATCGGAGCTACACTGCAAATGAAGGCAAGGGCAAAAAAGAGGCGAGTTTGTCTTCAACTACTGGCACTACTGACACAGTGACCACCAGCAGTTTTCATGTCCAAAAGTCAGGTGGTCGGGGAAAAGGTCGAAAGGGTTCGAAAACAAATGGCCCGAATAATGAACGGAGCCAGAGTAGTAATGGTCCGGTGTCCCAATCGCACGGTCGTGGCGGCACGAATCGTGGCGGATTTGCGCGCGGCGGACGCTCGCAAAACGGCGCGCGCGGTGGCTCGCAAAGCTCGAATGTTCCTGAGTCCCGCAAACCGTACTGTTTTATGTGTCGCGGCGGTCATTGGCCGAGAACTGCAGTATAGACAATCGATGCATGTCGCAAATTCTTTGATGACAATTCAATCGTGATTCAATGTGTTGTTGTTGTCGTGTTGTCTCGTTAATCTTGTGCCGCGAAATGTGCTTACGTTCGTTTATCTTCTATATCGCTGCGTCAATTATCTACGTGTCATTCGTTTATCTGCATCGCTACGTGTCATTCTTTATTCCTCCGTTCCAATCCAATACATCCAAACAGTGAGTTTCAGCACAGAAACACAGAAAGTAAGCCGGTTATGTGCGAGTCAAAACGTCAATCAATATAATAGCATAGGGTAAAGTCAAGCACTGCTGCTAGCTGCACACGCGTGTTGACACCGTGATACGCTCTATTGGGGATTTATGTCACCACATCCTCCCCTCCAGAAAAGACAAAGAAATACTAATTGATCATTATTATGAATCAAAGATGCATTTGACCAGTCCATTCATTCCAGTTATTTCTTTCTTCGTAAGTCCTTTGTTCATTCATTGATGCCTTCTTGCGTTGATTGTTCGTATACACTTCTTGAGCCATCGTCGACTGGTTGTAGATTGACAAGTGGATCGATACGAATAGACGGGTAACGATGTGCATAAAGAATGACACGTAGCGATGCAGATAAACGAATGACACGTAGATAATTGACGCAGCGATATAGAAGATAAACGAACGTAAGCACATTTCGCGGCACAAGATTAACGAACAATACGATTAACAATACATTGAATCACGATTGGAAGCACTTGAACGGTCACCAACAATCCAACAATCAGAACAACTCCCGTAATGACCGTTGTCTTCCAGTGGTCCCACATTGTGGACGCAACACTTCCGATTCCCCTGCGGGAGTCGAACCCGCGGCCTTTGGATTAGAAATCCAAAATTCTGGCCAGTTTTTGATCTGCCCGTCAAACTGCAATGGCTTGAGAGACTCATATTTGACCGACCTCGGTGGTCGGGACTGAACTGTGGTTAGTGCACTGGTAAGCTGCTGCACCAACGCAGCCCCATCGGCACCAGAACCTGTCTGCCGTTCAGTACTGGACGATCGACTTTTGCGACCGGCCATCTCAATGTTCTCGTCCAGCTCATGCAGTTTCGAAACCAAATAGCTTTTCAGGTCATTCGCATCATCCAGCGCGGGCTGGTATTTCGAACCAAAAAAGTCATTATACAATTTCAAATCATCTGCGAAAGCCTTCGAGCTTTCGTCCAGGTCACCCAACATTTGCAGCCATTCCTCATTTCTGTCTGACACAGCAGCGATGCGATTTTTGAGATTGTCAACAAACGCAATAATTTCAATTTTTGCTGCGCGACATTT
Organism: Rhynchonema sp. JSB1_4; assembly: GCA_030248065.1. Lineage (NCBI taxonomy): Eukaryota > Metazoa > Nematoda > Chromadorea > Monhysterida > Xyalidae > Rhynchonema > Rhynchonema sp. JSB1_4. The sequence goes on from JASAMV010004856.1 coordinate 7,734, forward strand.
TGCAATAATCGTACCTGGCGGATCCTGGCGATCGAAAAACTCACACGACGGGTAGTCTTTGTCCTGTACACGTTTCATGAGAGCTGTCAGCGAGCTGTAACATTGAGGCAATCCCATTCGAAGACGACCGCTGGGAGATTTGGTTGCCATGGTTGCACAATATTCGTCGAGTAATTCCGATTCCAAATTTGCTTTTTCCACAGGGATTCAGGATTGGGTTCTCAGTGATTCAAATTTTGCTCACAGGGACGCAAAAATTTCCGCTTTGGGCCACAAAAACACAATTTTGGGGCGATTCACATTACTCTGGATGCCACATTTAGTGACGAAGTCCAGACGGTGCAACATCTACATTTTATTCCTCCGTTCCAATCCAATACATCCAAACAGTGAAGTTCACAAGCACAGAAACACAGAAAGTAAGCCAGCCGGTTATGTGCAGTCAAAACATCAATCAATATAATAGCGTGGGTAAAGTCAAGCACTGCTGCTAGCTGCACACGCTGTAAACACGTGATACGCATTATTGGGGATTAGTCACCACAGTGAGCTTTGTGCGTGTGCGCTGCCAGCATGTCAATGAAACATTTCACCATGTTTGCTGCTGAGTGTCGTGCTTGGATTAGCAAGGACACATTCTTAATCTTTTTCATTGGTTTCTGAAATCTCGACCCCAAACTGGAGTTGAGTTATAACGTGGGGTAGCTTGTTTCCTTTGACTTGCATAAAAAGGAAACACTATATCTTCTAAAAGTGCTCAAAATTGGTCTAAAAAGTGCTTAAATCAGAGTTTTCGAAAAATGGTCAATTTTTGGTACTTCTCGGTGTCAAAAAGTCATTTCTTAGGAATGCTTGTTCCAAAAGTGAAAAATTTCCCATATCCTCGGCCGATTTCCCATACCCCATGCAACGGGTGACCCCATCCCCTCCCCCTAACGACACCACTGCCCCTATGATGTGCTATGCATTCATTTCATCTATGTATGTAGCAATTTGAGCTGGTCACCAATTTGTTTGATTGGAATTGCATGAAGCCTATGGGTACAGCAGAGCACTGAGTAAAATTCCATTCTTTAACTAAAAGGCTTTTTCAGTCAAATTATTTTGAATGAAGTGTCACATTCTATTTGTGATGTGGGTTATAATTCCAAGACGAGCGAAATGGTTTTACCTTCATGTACTGTATGTACCTAGTTGTGTACCAAGTCTTCTTGTTAATGTCGTCAACTCATTCCGAATGCTATGTAATATTTTTGGCGCTCATTCAGGGCAGCTTCAGTTTAGCGACCAAAAGTCGACGACTTAGTTTACCACTAAGGCCGAATTCACAATGCAGCTTATTAGCGTGTCAGCGGATTAGCAGGTCAGCGGATTAGCGGGTTGCGGATCAGCGGGCCTGCCTTCTACGCACGCTTTTGCATTCACAATGGCGTAAATGTGGAAAAACGGGCTAGCGGGTCTGCTCATCTGCGCCCGCTAATCCGTTATTTGCATTGTATGTAAATGCAAAGCGTGCATAGAAAGCAGGCCCACTCATCCGCAACCCGCTAATCCGCTGCATTGTGAATTCGGCCTAAACAATTCGTCTGTACCACGGTCGCAGTTCCCTTCAGTTCTGCGGTTCATTATTACAGCTACGTACTGTAGACATGAATTTCATCAGAGCGGAGTCAGCCCATCATTTCAGTTCAAAATGACAGTCGGATTAGTATTGACACTCACAATTATCGTAGTTCGTGCCAGTTGTTCATTAGCCCGAACTTGTGAAGACTGGGAAATGTGTCTGTTGGAGCAGCCAAATGAACAGCGGTGTTTCGGACTATTTGATGGCGTGAATCCGTGTACTGACAGCGCAGATGGCACACCACCTGCAGGGAACAGTACGTCAAGCGAAATGGTGGGTTTCGTCAAAACTTGGTCAGATTATTGACCGTACGGAGGTATTGGTCGCACAATGACCATATAAGAATTCATCAAATCAATCCTGATTTTCACGTTCTGTCACTCTTAAGCACTGTGCTATTTGTCATTCTCGCAAAACATTTTCAGCTAAAAATAATCAAGCAGATCATCGACCACGTTGCCAAAGGTCTGAAACATCCTCTTTACTACATGTTTTGTGTGCGATCACGTAACGCAACGTCACCGCTCCATCACTGTCCCGCTTTACGATTCAGGAAAAAATTTGACCAATTCTTATAAATTAATTGTGCGACCAATTGGTATAGTTAGGAGATTTAGCTACACTGATTTAGGATTAAAATATCGCTCATTCAACGGCATTTCTCCAGTGAAATTGGGCTGATGTATTGGTCGCACAATGACTATATGAGAATCCATCCCCCTAATTTTCCTGCATTGAAAAGGCGGATATTTGGCTTTTTGTTCAAATTGGACCAGGTTTTGACAAGAACTTTGCATGCTTATCAGTGAGAAGAATGAGAAACACACGTGTGCAGAAGTTTCACCCTGAATTCTACGCAACCGAAATGGTTCGGGCTCAGGTTACTGTAGCCACGTATTACACGCTTTGTGTGTGAAATCGATTACAGCACACACACGTTGATTACTCCCGATAAATAAAGCGGGAAAAGAAAGAGAAAATAACTCCTTGTCAAAACCCGATTCAATTTGAAAAAAATCGCCAGAAACCCTTCTTGCCGATGTAGGAAAAATATGGGGTTGGATTCTCATATAGTCATTGTGCGACCAATACCTTGTGTGTTGAGCTTGAACACAGCGAACCGCGCTGTGTGACTGCCAATCGCTGCGAGGGTGCAATAACCGTTTCTCACTGTCAGCACCTGCTTTTTATGATGAAAATATGAAATAGGGTGGCATTTTCGAAACGGTGTAAAGGTGAGTTGGGTGTAAAGGTCGGTGTAAGCCCGGTCGAAAGCTCGGTCGGTGTCAGCTCGGTGTAAACATGAAACATTCCACGTTAACAGCAGGCAATGTTTCATGTTTACACCGAGCTGACACCGACCGAGCTTTCGATTGAGCTGTTTGCTGTTGTTGTTGTTGTTGTTGTTGTTGTTGTTGTTGTTGTTGTTGTTGTTGTTGTTGTTGTTGTTGTTGTTGTTGTTGTTGCGGCTGCTGAGGCTGCTGTTTGTCTCTATCCTTTGTCAAACTTGGTGATTGGATCAGTTCGGTGTTGGTCACTCCACTGTTTTGTACATATATTTAGAGATGAATTGATTTCACTATAATAATTACCGGCATACAACACAAAACCTTACATGACCAGTGAGACTTCGATCCGTCCAAGTTCCAGCTACCATTGTGCACAATATCAACTTTTAGCAGTCGACTTTGCCGGAGACAACAGCAATTGCCCGAAGATCAAAGACATCCCGGAACTAAACGAGGAACTCGAAAGAAATGATCCGGACATTTACGGTTGCGTTCCGGTTTAAGACAGTTGCTACATATATTTAATTAGCTTAATGCATTGGCAAGCTCTTGCCAACATTTCTAATTTTGGTTAATTTATTTTTGGCTTTTAATTTATTATTTTTTTGGTTAATTTTGGTTAATAAGTTCTAATTTCTAATTTCAGGCGGTGACATGAAGATCCCCGATCTGCAGGGCAACACGAAAGAGGAGCGCTACGGGGCGTATCAGGCCGAAAACAGCATTTTGCCGGATAACCTGGACAGAATGACCGGATATTTCACAATGTCAGAAGAAGATAGACGGTTGTCATTCAGTGATGGAAGTTACTCGAAAACGTACGAACGATTGCACTATGCCGCAAAGCGTGATCTCGAGTATCGCTGGCCGAGTGGTACCGTAAGTTATGGGGGGTCAAATTCGCGAAGCAACCAGCTCGACTGCAACTGCACGAATTTGGGTAATTATTCCGATGCATTATGGATCAACAGCACTCGCCAGAAAACATTCCCTGTTTGGGTTGCTCGACAATGAACCGTTGCGTCAACTACTATACAATTAGCCCATCACCGCAGGTCTACTACGAACTGGCCGAGAACGACTACTCGGAATCCGACAAATACATAATTCGCCAAGCGATGAAGGATATTGAACAACAGACTTGCATAACGTGCGTTAGTTTCTTTTACTCATTCGGGCCGGCTTATTGTAGTGAAAGGTCACGCCTGCCAACTATAATAGAATTAGCCGATCGGCGACGGTTTTGAAGACAGGGTTGGAAAAAAAAATTTTTTTAAACAAGTTTTTTTTTAAAAAATTTTTTTAAAAAAACTTTTTTTTTAAAAAAGTCTCAGATTCGGGGAAATTTTACCAAATTTGCCTAAAAAACGCGCAAAATCGCGAAAAAATGCAACTTTAATTGACAAGTCACTTTTGTGACTTGGTTTGCATTACTTATGAAGGGTGTTTACGTCATTTCGATGCGATCCAACAGTCTGTGCTTGTTATGGACCTATGATTGCTGCTCTGTGGTATCAGACACAACGGTTTGTGGTCGAATAAGCAAGATTCACTCATAAACCATACAGAATTGAGAATATAAGCTGCAGAAATATTTGTCCGGTCGCTGAATCAGTCGTATATGACCGACCCGATGGGGTATGACATCAAAGTACCATGTAAGTACATACATGCATACTGTGTCTCATGTATCACGGGGAGGTATAATAACATCATTTGGGGCATCTTAGATACCAATTACATGCCCCAAAAGTGATTTTGTGAAGAAAATTTTTCGACCCTTGAGAAAAAATGACAAAAAATAACCCCCAAAAAGGCCATTTTTGGACGTTTTAGAACATTTTGTTCCCCCGAAAAATTTAAAAAAAAAATTTTTTTTGAAAAAAAATTTTTTTCAAAAACCTTTTTTTTTAAAAAAAAATTTTTTCTTTAAAAAATTTTTTTTTTGCCCAACCCTGTTTGAAGATATGTTGCCAAATTTTACTGTTCACTACGTCAATATTCGATTATTGGCACATGGCACATGCATTCAGGGTTGGCAAAAAAACGTTTTTTAAGTCGTTTTTTTAAAACGCCCAGATGACCAAAATATGCCCCAAAAAATTGGAAAACGCTCATGTTGGGAAGAAAACGTGGTTAAAAATGAAGTAATTCTAAGGCGGCCTTCACAACGCATGCGGGTTGCGGGCTGCGGGCCGAAGTAATGCGGGCCCGCAAAAATTGAATCCGCACTAGGTTTCACAATAGGCAATCCGTTTTGGACACTGAGCTGAGCTGAGCACGAAAGTTTCTGAAGAAACCTGCGCAAATTTAGCATGCAAATTGATTGCGCAAATAAAGATAAGCGTGTTATGCTTGGCACACTGTTCTTGGAATTCTGCAACATCGAAAACACACAGAGAGTCGAAAACTTGTGCTCTCTGAGCAATGGGTCAACAAAAATCAACCATCCGAGCATGCGCTGAGGACCCAAACCCGCAAAAAAACAAAAAATTCCAGGGTCCCCATAATAATACACAGCGGGACCGGATCTGGAACCGCATGGGTCATGGAACTGGAATAAAAGGGTTCGGGTTCCGGGAGTTCGTGTTCCAATCTACTGTTGTGATCAGAATGGATGATGCATCATAAATTTTTGTGGATTGATTCATCACATTATTTCTGGTGCGTGTGTGTCTGATTGCTTCGATGGAACTGAGTGAAAATCATCATTGCTGAATCGTATTATTGCGAAACATATTTTTTTTAAATTTTTTTTGCTATTTCCGCTGCTTGACGAAATACGGTGCCAGACACAGGACGTGGGACGTGTGAAATATTTGGTCACCTTCGCAAAAACCACACTATTTTTTTGAGCTGTGAAACGAAAGTATTTATATTTTGAAGTGTTCCCATAGTAATAAATCGTCGATAATCCGAAAATACTGTGTGTATCACTACACTTCGTACGTGTAGTTATAGGTACCACAGTAATTTGTAAAATTTATATACAGCAGAACAATTTGAAGTGCGGATTAGTAACCGTTTCTGTGAACAAAATCACCCATTAAGCGTTCGTAACACACTCAGTTTCAAGTCAATTTACTGTGACGAATCAGCCGAACTGTACAGTATATCGCATGGAGGACATACAGTCGGCCCATGTTGTGACCGCAAGATACAGTATGCGAACAACAACTTTACTTAACTGTACTACCGTATGCCATCTGCAGTAAGTACCGGCGCTTACCACATAAAGCCCCCGGGGCTGTGAATGGAAATTGGTGGAAAATGGGTCCTCCAACAAAAAAGAAAAAATGCAAATGGAACCCCCGGGGCCCTACGTGGCAACGTTCTCATTTACACCAATCGGGTAGTTTAATCGGAAAATTTGTTTTCTTTAATTTTGTCAGTAGCGCATTCTGGGGCATAATTTCGATATTTTGCGACAACATTTGAACGTGGCAATGACGATATTCGTCTGGACGTGTTAAAAAAATAGCAGAAAACAACGTAAAAGTACGATATTTGAGTGTCTGATGCGCCGATTTCACCAACTTTGATAAGTTTGCTGCTGTCCTGTGTCGTTGAAAAATTGGTGTTTTGGATGTTTTTGATGCCAAAAAAAACAGATCCAACTACAGCCCCAGAAATTTCTATCCGGTGTGGGGAGGGGGCTTTATGAGGAAAGGTCCGGTTTATCTTGCTCACCAAACTGTACTAAAGTTGCAGTGCATTGAGCAAAAGTGTCACCTACATCCATTACCCATACAAAAGCATCCATTCATGGCTTGGGAATGCGCAACATTACAGCACACGTCTTGGTATAGTCAACATTCTTGGAATAATGACTTTGCTCGGAATGCTGTCCAGTTCATGGAATTCATGGAAACTTGCCAAGAATATGTATAGTTTTGGTGATATCAACTGGCATTCGGGCTTGTTCTACTACGACAAATAAAGGAAAGAAAGTTCTTACTAGTTGTCCACCTGTTTTAAAACAAGCAGTAAAGTTACATGATTATATATATTCGGGGATTATTTCGCATTTCTGATGTGCTTCATGCAGGGTTGGGTTAAAAAAAAGTAAAAATTTTTTTGTAAAAATTTTTTTTTACAAAAAAGCTCGCCACTTTTTCGGTTTTTAAAAATTAGAAAAGTAAGTTCTCTTTTTTATGATTTCACAACTTTTTTTTTATCATTTTCCCCCTTTTGTGGTAAAAATGCATGATTTTATGCATGTTTCTGCTTGTTTTTTTCTCAAAAAATCGCCTGCGGCGCTTGTATTTCGCATCGGTACAGTGTCATTACAACGTTAGACAGTCCGTGGCTCATTATGTGCGCATTCAGTTATTCCAGGAGGGCAAATCTGCTTGAAGTAAAAAATTATCGTTCCAACACCGCGGGTTATGCAGCTGTTTTCATGTAACTTTGCTTAAAAAATATGCCAATCATTTACCTTTCCCGTGACTTCACTTCCCTTCACTTTTTGTACTACAATCTACAGATGTTGGTACATATGGTGGACAGGCTATCCCCAACGCCAATTGTCACGTTATCTGGCTCATTGTAAAAAATATAACCTCGCTACTGCCCGTTTGTGAACACAACTGGTCGGTGTCAACTATTCCTATATTCTCAAGTGCAATCAAATATACTTACAAAAATTTTCGACAATTTTCCACGTTGAGAACGGAAATTTTTGTGGTCTGGAATAAAAAAAGTAAATCTTAAAAAATTTTTTTAAAAATTCAATAAAGTTAAAAAAAAGTTCGATAATAAAAATTTTTTTAATCCAACCCTGGTTTCATGAAGATAACCACACAAAACGAGACGAAATACAACAACATTATAGTGCATGACTGTGTGATTGGTGTCAGCAAAACGAAACGAAAAGCAAAAAAATTGTGGTGGATATTGGTCGCACGCAGTGACTATTGTGAGAATCCATCCAAAAATGTTATTCTTGAATTGACAAGCCAGAAAATGACCTTGCGCTGCGCGCCAACCTGCAGATCACAAAACATGCGCAGTGAACGGAATGTTTCAGAGCTGCAGTTACGTGTGGTTGCTCCAGGGTTGTTTCAAAAAGCTGTTAATCAAAATTTTTTTGAAACTCAAATTTGGCTTCTTTAAAATAAAGGCCCAAAATGGACTTAAATGTTCAAAACTGGCATTTTTCGCGGTAACAAGTGGCACTTTTTGACCATTTTTCGCCTAGAAATGTCAAAAAAACCCGTTTTAAGCACGTTTTAGGCCAATTTTTGGGATTTTTAGAGGATTTTTTGGATCACGTTTTCAGAACCCCACCCTCGGGTATGGGAAATTTTTATGTCTTTGGAAGCCCCCTGGTATGGAAATTTTTTTATTTTTGGGGATATGTGTGAGAAATTTAACGAAAATTGGGCTGGGTATGTGAAAAATTTGATTTCTCAACGACACCAGTGATTGAAAGCCGCTATACATTTATGTTTATGGTTTTCGTTCATATTTTCTGCCGTTCACAGTTGCAGAACAACCACACTCTCGTGCTGCAACTGCTTTTTGATACGGGTTTCTGATCTGCTGGAGGTCGTAGTATCTGCACAGTCTACCCTCTTTATAGTGTCGCTCTTTACCAGCGATGGAAAAAATTTTCTTGAACAAATTTAACAGAAAAATTTTTTTTGGCCAACCCTGTTTTAACAACGGGACCCTCTACCTGTAGTGAATAATCATCATGTCACTCTGGGCATGTGCATAATGTACATATAGTCCACCAGCTCATGGCACTTTGTGTTGCTTCTGGCTGGTTTGTTCCCTTCCTCCACGTTCCAATGAAAGAGAAATTGAGTGTGACCGATTTTGCAATACGTAACTGAACGAAGAACAA